>QEPC01006683.1:1143216-1159159 GCA_003113815.1 Sphenodon punctatus | reverse complement strand
CCCCGCCGCCCGCCCTCCGAGGAGACAGGCGGGCGGCGGGGCCAATGCGGGCACTGCATCCGGCCGAATGCGCCACGGCCCGGGATCCCGCCGATGATCCCGGGCTGTGGCGAGCAGCCAGATGTTACTTTTTTTGGTCCCTGCCGGGGGTCTGTTTGACCACGCTTCCCAGGACATTCCCCCGGCTAGCCCGGGAAGCGTGGTTCAAATTGACCCCTTGTGCAGATTGACCGTGGCGAACATCTGGCGGTCGCCAAACAGACGTTCGAGGCACAGTGACCACAGGTGGGTATTCACCGTGGTTCACTGTGATCTCGTAACGTCTGAAAATACCCAAGGTAGCCATGTGCTGAAGTCCATCTCTAGCAGAGTTCAATTTTAAGCATATTCTTTAAACCTCCTGATGTCAATGAGGCTTGAGCACATCCTAAAATAAGTTACTGAACAAAAACAGGAGGTTGGATGGAGGCATGCTGAAGTGGTAGAGCTTTTAAAATTAAACCCAAGGAGCTGAGTCTTACATTTAATTTATTGGGAGTCTCTCCAATGCAATTAGTAAGTGTGTTCAGTTAATTTGGATTTTGAGCCGCCCCCCCCCCCCCGAGATAGGCCACTGTCCATTTCCTTATACTGTCTATCACCCTTTCTCTCTCACTTGCTTTTAGAAGAGTTTCCTAACTGTACGAAAAGTTGGACCATGGAACAAGGTGCTAACGGAGCCTGTAGAATCTCATTCGTTAGAAGTTTCTAAGATAAATATTGGTGGGAGTGGGTTTTTTTTGGTTTTGTTACTCGTCTACTAATCCCTGACTCATTGCAGGGATTTGGATTTTGAAGTCTCCTCCAGCCTCCATAATTCAGTGTCAGAATTCATAATTCAGTGTTCAGAATCAAAGCCAGACGTTTCAAAGATCATTAATAAAGCCAGGGAGACTAGTCTAGACTCAAAGTCAAAAATGAGTTTTCAGCTCAAACGTTTCTGATGTTTGGTTGTTCAAACAAACACCCACTCACAAATGGATGACAGTTTGGAAAACTTGGGGGAGGATTTGTTTGGTTTGAGGTTTTTCTTCATAAAAATCCTCACCATAATTTTCCACTGTAGAAAAAGAAAAATGTTTCTTGACCAACTCTATCCAGAGTCAGATTCTCTGAGAAATGAAGGCAAAATAGCTAAACTGATGTCCATCTGCTGCTACCCACAGGTGTGTATGAGTGTGTTTGTATACACACTGGGTACTTTTAGACGGACGTAGGGCTGACTGCCTCTGGAGCTTCTCCGGGGTGCACCCCCATACCCAGCCTTACAGAGTTTGGGTTTAAACAGACTCAGCAGGTTCCCTGACCTACGCTCCACCCATGCAGCACCTCCCCGCCCCCACACCATAGAGTTGCAGGCAGATCTCCTGACACTCTAGGCTGCTGCTTGCAACTCTATGGCATTGCACAGGACAACAGCCAGCTGGAAGCAAAGCTACGGCATGGGTTCACCGAGCTGGTGGACTGCAGTTCCACCGCAGCCTCAGGCCAGGGCCCTGGGTTTGACTGGCCCACTCCATGTGTTCCAGATGTTTTAGAGCTCCACAAATGAAACTGGCCTAGAGCATATGTGTCAGATTCCACTTCTGGCAGGCCATCTTTAGATCGATGGGTCACCTGGGGCTGGCATGGCCAGCACCGGAGCAGCCCATCCATCTAAAAGCACCTACTGAATGTTTATAGTTGAGACATATCAAATTTAGTACCTGAATGTCTCCATCATCCAGGGGGGATGGAGAGTGGGGCAGTTATTGAACCAACTGGGGTTGTGTTGGACATGGAGATTTGTAACAGGGGGAGGGAGGGAAGAAAGGCCATCAGGGATATCAGGGGAGGGACTAGGTAGTAGTTTATACTCTACTCTTCGTGCATCATGCTGCTTGATGTGAGGTCAGTGGAAAATAAAATATTAGGGATGTGAGAACAGAACATGGTTCAGATGTTCTGACATTCGGTCGTTCGGTTCGAAACCCGAGTTTGGGTTCGGTTGTTCAGTTTGGCAGAGTTTGGTTCGACCGAACATCTGAAAATAGTGCTATCAATACCGATACCAAAATCAATTTTTTTTATTGGTATCATTTGGCCCTGAAACCACCCCTGGTCTCCACCCCTGGTGCCAGGAAGTCTGCTCCTCAGCTGCCTCCCCCTTCCAGACACGTTTTTCCTGCCCCCAAACTCATCCAGACTCATCCAAACTTTTCTGAACTGTTCGGCCGTTTGAACGTTCGGTTCGGTCATCCAAACAGGCCGAGTTTGGCCCGAACTCCGAACATCCAAACCGTGTTCACACATCCCTATAAAACATCAACCATCTTTGATCTTATTCAGGATGAAGCCTCTGACTTCATATGCATTACAGAGACCTGGCTGGATGAGGCATCTGGGCTATATTGTCCCAGGTGGTGCCAGCTGGGTACTCGGTGAAGCACCAGCCTAGGATCGGTTGCCTTGTGGAATGGCATTTTGACCATAGCCATTGATATGTTTTCACTCAGGCATCCACTCCTACTGCTGCAACAGTATAGGTCCCCCTCGTATACGGGGAACCTGAGGTGGCTGAAGCAGGAGGGCAGGGTAGGCGGTTAGAGCACAGATGGCGCTTGACATGCTCTGAAGCTGACTGATTGTGTCAGAGATCATTTTTTAAGGACTATGCTGTGACTGTGTTGGTGGCGAAGAAAGTTCTTCTCTGCTGTCATAGTGTATAATAAGTCTTATCCTGCAGAACCATTCTGGGTGGTGAATGGTCTGGGTAATCCGGTCTGCCTCCGCTGTGAACTAGAGTCATCTATTTCCCACTGTGACATTTTTATTAATTACTTAGTATACAAAATTGCTCGTATTCACCACAAGTTGGGTGCTGCCTGCCCATCTAAAGGATGCCCGCCAGATGTGGAATCCCCGTTCCAGGCCAGCCCCATGTGCAGTGCTCTGGAACATCTGGAACATGCTAAGCAGGCTGGCCAAACCTGGGGCACCAGCCTGAGGTCGAGTTGCAGTTCGACTGCTTGGCAGACCCATGCTGCAGCTCCACTTCCAACCGGTTGTTGCCCAGGCAACACCATAAAGTTGTGGGCAGAAGCCTAGAGCATCCATCAATCTGCCCACAACTTTATGGTGCAGGGGTGGGTGGTGCCATGTGGGCAGAGCACAGGCTGGGGAAACCGCCAAGTCCATTTAAACTCAACCCAGGCAGGGATGGATAGGGGGGAGTGCACCCTCAGAGCAGCCAGCCCCGCGACTGTCTAAAAGTACCCAATGTGTATACAAACACACACACACACCTGCAGGTAGCAGCAGATGGATATCATTTTAGCTCTTTTGCCTTCGTTTCTCAGAGAATCTGACTTTGGATAGAGCTGGTCAAGAAATATTTTTCTTTTTCTACAATGGAAAAAAAAGATGAGAATTTCTATGAAGAAAAAGCAAAAAACAAAAAAACCCATTCCCCAACTCCCCCAAACTGTAATTCATCCATGAGGGGGTGTTTGTTTCAACAACCAAACACCAGAAATGTTTAAGCTGAAGACTCGTTTTTGTTTGCATAATTAGTAGCCAAAATGTGAACATTTTTGAAAACAAACATTTTTACAAAAAATTCCCCAAAGCACATTCTGTTGGCGAAACTAAGGTGGAAAACGTTTCATCGACTCAGCAGGAGTATAGGTAGGACAGAGCTGGGCTCCGAACTGGCTTCCCCACACCTCAACGGTTCCCAGAATGAACCCTTCTTCCCTATCTCCCAGGTTGGCTCCTTGGCCCTGGGCAGGCTCCCTACACATGGTCCTGGTGGCAGCACGCTCCCTGGAGGTGGGGAAGTTGCTGGGAAGGTATGCTTCTCTTCTTCCTATCCTGCCTCCTCCCCCACTCCCGCTTTTAGCCCTCAGGCTCAGAAATGGCAGTGGCCAAAAGCAGCAGGCAGGATTAGATACATTAGAGGCAGGCAGGGGACACAGTTGCACAAGAAAATAGGAAATGGTTATTTACCCTCTCAAATAGTCCTAGAACTAGGGGACACTCCATAAAACTAGCTGCCAGCAGATTTAAAACAAATAAAAGAAAGTACTTTTTCACTCAACACATAACGAACGTATGGAATTTGTTGCCAGAGGACATTGTCAAGGCCAGTAGTATAGCTGGGTTTTAAAAAAGGACTTGATAAGTTCTTGGAGAGTAGTAGGTCCATTAATGGCTATTAACCAAGTAGCTTATGGGATGAATCAACTTCTTACTGTCGGGACCTGGGAGTGAACAACGAGGAATGGATTGCCCATTGTGACTGTTGGTTCTTCTCCCATGTGATCGAGATTGGCCACTGTCAGAGGACAGGATGCTGGGCTTGATGGACCACTGGTCTGACTCATTATGGCACTACTTATGTTCTTATGAGGTGGGTCACATGGATGCATGGACCACAGTGAAGTGGCACCACCTATAGCTTCAGCTCTGAGGCTCTCATATCTCACTTATTCAGACCCAACTATTAGCTAGGCTCTAATCTTAGTTAGAGTCAGTGCATCCAGTGGACAAACCTGGTACCTTTCCACAGTAGCAGGATGAGAGAAAGTGACAACAGAGCCTGGTTCTTTTGCTGGCTCTATCTGTGCAGCTGCTCTATGTTATAGACAAAGGACATGGAATGGGTGGAGCTCAGGTGGAGTGGACGGGTCTGAGCTTGTGTCTGATTGGGCATCTGATTGGGAAAGGCATCTGATCTGAGCCTTGTTCCTTCTCCCCCTCCCTTCACTCGGTATCAGTTGTTGGATCCATTACTGGCTTTTTAGGCAGACTTCTTCCCTTGCCCTGGAATGGTGGAGGGACTGATGAGGCTGCTCCTCTCCTCCACTGTACTGGAAAGGGGAGTAGCATGATACCACCCTTCTTGCTTCCCCGCTTCTCCTGATGCCAATGATCTTTCCCAGCTCTGTCTTCTACTCTATGCCTTTCCCCTGCACTTCCTCCCCCTCCTCCTCTTTTCCATGGCCCCCGGTCTTCCTGTAACTACTTTCTCCTCTTCTTTAAGTGAGCAACAAAGCAGATATGGCCGGTCCAGGCTTTTGTTGTGAGCTCCCATTCATTTTCACATCGTAAGACGCAATCCCAGTTCCATGCACATCTATGTCTAAATTTCTATTGACTTCAATGAGAGGCATAGAGGTAGGATAGTGCCTCTCTTATGCCCACTCAGAGCCCGTACTTAGCAAAACTTACCTGACTGTACCGTAGCCATTATTGCATTTTCTTACTCTTACAAATAGGTGAAAAAACTCAACTGTTCTCCAGTCCCATGATCTCCTTTTAGTTGCCCACTACGCCCTGGAAAGTACAGTGAGGAATAAAGAAGGGACCTGCTGGTTATAGTCTACTACCTCTAAACCAGTGAAATGGGTCTCATCATCATTTTCAGAACTTGTTTCATTTAGGGAAGTCATGTTAATTATAAGGCAGCTTACTTTGACACTCACACATCTTTAAACCACACCTGTTCCTCAGTTCCTAAAATAACTTAAACAATATGGATATCAAATGTGACAGTTAATTAATGTTACTAAAACATTCCAAATTGTTCTGCTTCTATATATTGGTTTATACTTGGCTTAGAACTTTCTTGGTTAATACCTAGCTTTAAACTTGATTAATACTTAGCTTAAAACGTTCGGAACCCGAGCCTCTCTTCTGAAGAGAGGCTTGTGTTCAGACTCTTCCTTTACATTGGTGCAACTGTCAACTACCTTGAAGTTATTCTTGATTTACACTGGTGTAATGGGAGCAGAGAAAGCGGTCCCTTTCTGTGGGGGTCCAAGAGAGTACCTGGAGGAGGACCTGCAAAGGAGGGGGTCAGAGGAGATGAGGGTCTTCCTGCATTTTTAGCATATGCTTTGAAATTCTGAAGGAACAGCTTTCTTTTCCAAGTCTTTGCAGGCCTCCTCCGTATTCTCCTCGCACATGTTGTTTTTGCCTTCACAAGGCCAGATACTCCCCTTTGACCTAAACCTGCTAAGAATCTTTGAAGGTTGCAAATTAAGTGCCTCATATGTTTAGAATAATAGAACACTTTGGAAACTTCAATAAAAAGTGCTTTATTGATTCTAATTAAATCTCTCTCTCTCTCTCTCTCTTTTTAAAAAAAAAAAAATGTATAGCAGACACCAATTCTAGTTAGCTTTAATTTAGGACTGACATTTACATGCTGTCTAAGAAATGGGAATTCAGGATGGACAATTTATTTTAATTTTGGTGAAAAATATCATTTAAATGTCAGAAAACCTGCATATTTAACATTTGCAGTAATTAAGTGACTTTAATTTAATAATAAATCTCTCTCTCTTTATCTATTTACACTCGTTCCTCCGTCCTGGCCTGGCACTTCCTATAGTAATTCACCTACTACTAATTACTTCTTTACAAGTGTAAATATGTTTTAAGACTGCTTGCTGGCTAGGTGGCACGTTTCACTCTTTAACTGATAATAATGTGTTGCAGGAATCCTGTAATTTGGGGGGCTTCTCTCCCACGATAAAAGTTTTCAGTTATACCTTGAAACAGTAGACACACAAGTCTAGGGTATATAGGCTGTATCTGATTCTGGTGAAAATTCCCCTAATAACTACTATGGGGAATGGTTTTCATTTAAACACAAAGAGCATGTTACAATAAAAATGGAAGGGGGGAATCACGTTATTAGAATTAAGGTTGGTAGGGAATTTTTTATTGGTACAGTAATAGGTATTAAAATTGGGTGGGTGGAGTGGCTATTTTCTTTGTCCACTGAATTTGGTGCATAGGGGCAGGGCCCTCCTTATTTTCACTGAATATGTCAGCCTTTTGCAAGAGAGAAAAAAAGAGACAGATAGACACTAGCTCCTACTACCTTGGGGAATGTTCCTCAAGATAAAGCAGAGTTGGCTCTGAATTTGAATCTTGCTTTCACCGTCTGTGTTTCATATACACCTCACTCTTTTGCCCTTTTAATTGTGCTGAAATGAATATGATATTTCATAGTCACAAAGGAAATTTCCATATCCATTCCCATAAACGGCATGTCTGAATTCATCTTCATCACCATGGCCAAATTAGTTTCTTTCTATCATCACATCTTCGTTTACATTGCTTTGGGGTTTCGCTCACATCAGTTGTGTATTTCTGTATCCAGTATTCGGGTCACCTCAGTAATATGGTATTGGGGGCTTCATTCTAAAGGTGTGCACCAGGCCCCCATGTCATTTTTGTTTTTTGTTTTCATTTTCGTTATTCAAAAATATCATTTTTGTTATCATTGTTAACGACAATGTCGTTTTCGTTATCATTATCATTATTTTATCATTTTTGTTATTGGTATCAATATTTGTTATTGATAGTCATTATTGATATTCATTATTGTTATTGATATCGTTGTTGATATTGGTACCATTTCAAATGATTATTTTATTTTTTGTATTGTTATCGATTCCCGTGCACAACTAATATCTATCTAAATCTAAGGGAGACAGTGGAAGGGACAAGGGAAACTATCTGTTATCTAATCAATTATCTATATGAGTATTCTAATCTAACCTATATGTCTATAATATATATATATATATATAATCTATACTACCTATCTATATATAATGTACAGGGGAAAGAAGGGCAGGGAAAGGGAGAAGATATGAGGAAGGAAAGGTATTGGTAATACAATGAGGGCTAGGGAGGATTTTTTGTGTGCAAGCACCACAGTTCTGTAAGCACAACCTGACAAGCAGAGATCTCACAGAACGGAGGAAAAAAGCCTGGCCCTCCCATTATAATAGGGATGGGCGAACAGAACGCAGTTCGGATGTTCGGATGTTCGGTCGTTTGGTTTGAAACCCGAGTTCAGGTTCAATGGATCAGTTCAGCCGAGTTCGGTTTGATCGAACATGGCTGAACATTCAAAAATAGCAAAATCAAAACCGAAACCGATACCGAAACTGAAATGAAATCTAAACCGAAACCTAATTTTCGGCCCTGGAAAGATGTTTTTCCTGCCTCCGAACTCATCCGAACTCGTCCGAACACGACCGAACTGTTTGGTCGTTCAAGATTTCGGTTCAGACGTTCGGTTCGGATATCCGAACAGACCGAGTTCTGTCTGAACTCCAAACATCCGAACCACGTTCGCCCATCCCTACATTATAAAGGGTTACAGTGTCCTCCCCCAGAGCCCCCCTGATTGGTTCTGGGAGGCAGCAGGCATTGAGCAATCAGAGAGTGCCATGAGACTGCTGGGGGCTGCTTGGGCTGCTCATTAGCCAGCGATACATCCACCAGATACTGCTGAGCTGCTCGCCCCTCCCGACACAGGCACAGTTCAAGAGTTCAACCCCGTTAAGACTCTGAGATGTCTACTTCCTCCTCCCCTCTCCACATTTTCCCTCCAAAAACCAACTACCACAGCACTAACCATGACAATGATAACAACATTGTCATTTTTGTTTCTCATTATCATTTTTGTTATCACTGTCGTTATTGTTATCATTATCATTACCATTATCGGTATTCTCAGTTGTCATTTTCATTATTCTTGGTTGTTGTTTTTGTTATCATTGTCATTATTCTCGGTTGTCATTTTCGTTATTGCAATAACAAAACCAAAAATGACAATTTTCGTTATCGTTATTGTAATAACGAAAACGACATACACACCCATACTCCATTCACCTTGGCTGCTTTCTTGTTCTTTATTTTGTACTTTCATGAGTTTCTGTTGCATTACATCACACAGATGGACCAATTTATATGAAAAACGGAACACAAATAGAGGAGAAGGAACTGAAAAAAGATGAAAAACAACGCTTTTTGACAACCACTTTTAAGCTAACTATAAATCTCTGTACTTTAAAGAACTAAAAATGAATCAGTATACCTAAAAATGTATATTCTCACTGTACTAGATAAAATTTGTTTGGTTGATACTGTCCTGTGAGAGAGAATTTTTGAGACAGAATCTTACTTGTATGGAAATATGTCTACGGTTGATGCCTTTCTGTATATTGAATTTCTGGGTATTGAATTTCTGGTGCACGAAATCCACTTGTGTACACCAAACAACCTTGTGGTCCACCAGTGGATTGCAATCTACCTTTTGGCCACCCTTAGACTAGATGGTCTGGTTGGTTTTTCTGACCTTGGATTCTCTGGTGGTCTATAGTTGTTCAGAACGTAGCCCCAGTGTTGCTCCCCACACTTTTATCAGTGTTTATGTAAGCTTTGGAGTTTCACAAAACTCTTCCTTCAGGCAAGTACCTGCTTAAATGGTTGCAGAGGAAGAAAGGGTGACAGAACTGGACATGTTTGGCATAGAGAAAAGAAAATTAGATGTGGTGGTATGTTGACAGTTTTTAGTATCTAAAAGCATGCCAAAAAACGTTGGAGAACCATTGTTCTCCATTGCAGATGAGGATAGAACAAGAAGCAAAGGATTTAAATTACAGGAAGCCTAAGTTTAGGTTAAGTATTAGGAAAAACCTCCTAACTGTTAGAACAGTTCAAGAGTGGACTGAGCTGCCAATCAGCTCAGGAAGGTCGTGGGATCTCCTTCCTTGGAAGTTTCCAAGAAAAGTAGATCTAAAGGTCAGGAGAGATGACTCTTGAGGTTCCTTCCAACTCTTTGGTTCTATAGTTCGGTGATTCACACACTCACAGACAAAGAAGTCAGTCTTGTAAAAGGTATTAACCGATCCTAAACTCATGCACGCAAGTATGCACATGAGCACGCATGCACACACAAATTGTGTGTCGTTGCATGCACACCATCATATTCCCTGTACGGGGGATGCGTGCATGTTGAGCACACATTGCACATACACCTTCTTGTGCCATGTACAGAGTTTAAGATTGGTCCCTTTGTTTCTTGTCTTGCACATAAGGACGATCCCGCCAACATCTCTTATTCCTGTATCACATGACCACATAATGGACACCTGAGATTCTTTAGTCATCCAGATACCCTTCCCCTTGGTTTGTTTCATCATTGTGTTTGCATACATCTTAAAATGCTTTGATGTCCAACTTTTAGCAGCGACTGCTACATCTTTTTGCTGAGCGTTCAGGTTTTGGCTCCATATGCTATGGCGGAAAGTGTACATGTGTCAAAACCCTTTTTAAGCAGTTAGCTTAATGATACCTATTATTTAGGAAGTGTTGATCAGTTTAACATTTTAATTAAGCTGTTCAGTACCTTCAGATACATCATGTACTGGAACCTTCATGGTCATATGAATGTGTACAGTGGGAAGATTTCAGCCGGCACATGGGAATTTACCATATGACTTCTATTAACAGATATATGCACCTAGGCTCCCTTATTCTTGCACAATGCACAACTGACAAAAAAATGTGCACAAAGAAAAAAGGTTCAAGGCCTCGAGACAGTAGAGTATTAGTGGCAAAGACAAATATAAAACAATACAACATATCAGATGTACAAAAAGTTTTTTGGCCTTCTTAGCCTGCATGCATACGGCTACACACGCAAATGTAAACAATGAGCCTAACACAATAGGTCTTCTCAGGCTCAGGGACCCAAAATTTCACCTGCACACAGGTGAAGATTTATTTATGGTGCAATAGTCAAGTAACAAACACTCTTTCAAAAGCATCTCTGAGCTTAATATCTGGCAACCTCCCTACAGCTGAGAAGTTGCAGCTAACCACTGTCTAGACTCTCACCTGATTGTACACACACTGCCTCTGCATAGTGTCATGGGGAAGAGGAAGCATCACAGTCATTTGAGGGTGATGGGACACAGAATCTGGGGGGTACTGAAGGTAAATATGACTAATAAGAAGGACAGCTAAAGACACACATTAAGAAAGTGTGAGCCCTACCCCCCTCGCTGAACTAGTTCGGCAGGGGGGAGGGACAGGAAAACCTTTTGTCAAATAAAGTGAGCATTTTGTTGCTAAAGCAGGTGAGATGGGCAGCCAAATCAAAATAACAAAAGCAGCAGGGACAAAGAAACCGAAGCCCCTGCAAACAGGAAAAGAAGAGACAGGATCTCTAGAGACTTTAGGACACTTCCATCTTGGTCTTCAAGGAGCCAGCAGCTTGTAAGAGAAGCTGCCGCAGCCTAACTATGAACTAAAGACTTTCCGATTCACTAAGGAATTGTGCCCGGCTTAAACATCAAGGACGCAGAAGACTCTGTTGGACCCGAATTGTGCCTTAGGGTAAGAGGACAGCTAGGGAATATCAGTATATCTTAGAATGCGTGTACTTTATGTTTGATTTATTGACTTGCACTATCTGATCAACAGCCTTGTACTTGTATGTAACACTGATATGTTTTTTAACCAAGCCTAGCATGCTTGTGTGTTTATTTGGTCTTGGGGGGCTCATTAAGGGGGCACTCTATCTAGGTGAGAGCCTAGATGAACCTTTTTCACATACGACAACCCCACTGCGAAGTCTTCCAAGTCATGGGTGGCCAGAGAACGTTCTCTGAGTTACGGCTGGGCTGGGAGATCAAGGGGAGATGTTTCTGGAGGTGCGGGCCTCCGAAAGCTCCCTGATTGTGGTGAGGGTTTCTGATCACGTGGGAACCAAAGTGGGTACAGGCAACTGGGTTGCGGCTGGTCTGGTGGGCATTCGGGGGGCAGCCCAGAGAGAGAAGGGGACCCCAACCCCATGACACATAGCAGAGCTCTTTCCTGGCCTGTTGCTGAGAGCAGACTGGCTGAGGGTAAAAACAAATGTGACAGTAACCTGCTCTGACCAGCTTTGTCCCGCTGTGGCCAGTGGGTCACAGTCACAGTTGTGCTTGGGCCCCCAAATGTTTGCCCCAGACTGACCCTGGGAGTGTTGGTGGCTAGCTCTACCGGCTCTCACCTCGGCAAAGTGCCAAAGTCACAGCCTGGGATACCACCCCCATCCCCCACACCAGGGTCAGTCCGGGACAAACCAGGCCAAAGTGGGTTAGAACAATGAAAAGTGGCGAGTGCTCAACTCTGATGCAGTGAAGCACTTAAGCATGCGCTTAACTGTAATAAATTATAACTAGTCCCATCAAAAACAATGGAATAATTGTTCATATGGTTAAAGATACATGCATGTTAAAGCGCTTCAGCAGACCCAGCTTGAATGCTCAGCACTGTGAAGGGCTGAACCCTCAGTGGTTAATATGAATTCTGATCTTTTAGGATCAGGCACTGGGTGTTGAATGCAACAAGAGTTGATGTTGCTTGGAACCTCACGAGACTGGGAGGCATAATCCTGTAGTGAATTCAGTGTTGCATCTCCCATTGACTTTAATTGCTGAGGATTGTACCCAAAGTAGCTAAGACAATATCTTTACTAGACCAGGAGTACTTTCTTTCTCTGACATCCAACTCTTTCTAGCCCCAAAGCTTACATAATCTCACCAATAGAAGTTGGTCAAATAAGAGACACCTTAATGATTTTGTTCCCATTACTCCTCTTTGGGACTAATATGACAACCACACTAGACAATTACAGTAATTATAGTACAGCCAAAAGTAGAGTAGTTAGTGTAGCTTAGTAGATAAGGTGCTGGATTTGGACCTGGGAAACCAGGGTTCAAATTATGTCTTAGCCATGAGCTCACTGAGTGGTCTTGGGCAAGTCAGTGTATATACAACCTCTGGGCGAGATCGTGAAAGGGTTTGATGTTCGGTGTTATCAATATACTGATGACACCCAACTATACCTCTCGTTTTTAGCTGACCCAGGCCTGGCAGTCTCTGTGCTTACTTGCTGTTTGGTGACTGGGGGGGACTGGATGAGGGTGAGCTGTCTGAAGCTTAATCCTGACAAGATGGAGATTGTGTTGGTATGAGGCGCTGACGGACTGGTGACTCTCATCATTGATGGGGTTCATCCCTCCTTGGTCCCCCAGGTTCGGAGTCTGGGGGTGTTTCTCGACTCACAGCTCTGCCCGGATGCCCAAGTGGCAGCTGTGGCGAGGAGCGCGTTTAGCCAGTTACATCTGGTACGGAGACTTCGGCCGTACATCTCGGACTCTGACCTGGCCACTCTCATCCATGCCTTCATCACCTCCATATTAGACTATTGTAACACACTCTACGTGGGGCCACCCTTGGTGATGGTCCGGAGACTGCAGCTGGTGCACAACATTGCGGCCCGTCTCCTACTGCTTACAGGGACGGGTCATCGTGAGCACGTAACACCTGCTCTCCATTTGTTGCACTGGCTGCCTATAGTCTTCCGGGCCTGATTCGAGGTGTTGGTAATTACCTATAAAACCCTACATGGTTTGGACCCCACCTACCTGTGGGACTGCCTCACCCCCCAGACCCTAGATTGGCCCCTACGGTCAGCCTGGGGCGACCTCTTCGAAGTTCCCTGAGTTTCTCAGGTGGCAACAATGAGGAGGGCATTTTCGTGGCTGCCCCGAGGCTGTGGAACTCCCTCCTGGTTGCAGTCTGTTTGGCCCTGGCCCTCCCTTCCTTTTGATGACAATGTAAGATCTGGCTGTTCCACCAAGCTTTTGGTGGAGGAGGTGGGTAGTGGGTGGGAGGGTTGGGTTGGAGGGATGGAGTTTTATTGGCTCCATTCAGAATGTATTATATGATTTTATTTTATTTTTATAATGTTATTTTATATTGGTTTAATATGTATGTACGCTGCCCCAAGCTGCCTTGGCAGAAGGGTGCGGGTTACAAATTTTTGTAATAAATAAATAATAAATAAAATAAATCATGTTCTATAGATCTAGGAGATTGATGAACACATGTAAACCTTACTACAGATATCTGTGAGCAATGATACTTCATTCAAAAAAAAAAAAATCAGATTTCCAATGAAATTATACCACCAAATTTCAATTTTAAAATATGGGGAATGAAAGAGAAAAGGGGGAAGGATATGGCTTTTCTAGCTCTTTATTTGTAAATGTCACTTCTCATTCAGACATACTAAAGCACATCATCAAGGTGGGCATGTAATACTCATATTACACCTGGGTTAACCGCAGTACAAAAAATCTTAGGTAATATGACCAAGGTCACACACACATAGTTTGTGATATGAATGGGGATGAGAACTTAATACTTCTCTTATTTGTCAACACATTTTGAATACGTTGAATCACAGCATTCCTCTGTAGGAGTGTTTTAAATATCCTAATCCTTTGAGAAGGTTTATGATTATCTACCTTGGATATCTACCTTGATAAATGAACTACACCCATGTTACAAGCAAATGATCAAGTTATTTTTAGATATAATGTGCTATAAGCGTGAGCAGGAGACATTTCAGATCGCTTGTCTGAAGTATTAGTTATAAACCATAACTGGCACTAAAATGTGTGTGGGAAACTTTTCAGATTGCTTGTCTTCATTATAGGATATAACCAGTCACACATTTCCTAGGCTGGGCTCATTCAAAGAAAACTTATGCTTTGCAGCAGATGTTTCTAAATGTTTAGATTTATTTTTTATGAAGGTTTTACAAGAATCAATTCTAGTTTATAAGCCTCCCCCTCACCACCACTCCCCCCTTTCCCGAGGACAGAAGAAGATTTGGAGATCTCTTTTTGGTGTTCTGGTTGAAGTCTTACTTATTGCTTTTAAAACACTACAATGTTATGCAAGCTACAGCTTTTACAGACAAAGTAGCTATCACATTTCACAAATCACCGCTTCTTGTACCGCATTACATGAGAAATACTGGAGCAGCTAGGCTGCAAGCTGATAGATTTACTGGTCACAAGATACAGAAGGAGAAATTAGCTCCATGTGCTAGCAGCAAAAGACTATTTGTATCAGGGTTGGGGAGGGGGTGACTGCTTCTACAGTAAATTAGCTTAAGGAGAAGGATCTAGAGAGAAACAGAGCCTTTCTAATTATTTCACTTATTCAGATCTATTTCTTCACCGTATCCAAGGGGTTCAGGGAAGCACTTTCCAATCCTAATACTTCACAATAATCTTAGAGGTAGGCTATTATTATTCCCATTTTGCAGGTGGGGAACTGAAGCTGGGAGATAATGGGTATCTTCAGGTCGATACGGGGCTACCCACCCCTGGAGCTGCTCCAGGGGTACACCCCCAATCAGTGGCGGCTGGTGAGTTTGGAGACTGGTGGGTTTGGAGGCTGGCAGGCCTAGGGGCAGAGTCTGGCCTAGGGGCCCAGTCAGGGCAATGGTAGGCAGAGCCAGGGAAACGGTATTTGGAACCAGGGCAACGTTGGTCTGGCCAGTTTCAGGGCTGCACTGTAAGCAAACCAGGCCCATCCAGAACAGCATCCCTAGTAGCTACACCCTATTCCCAGCAGCCAAACACCTGTCCAAGCACACAGGCCTTTTAAAAAAAAATTGGCCCATTTCAGAGCTGCATTGCCACCAAACCAGGCCCATCCAGACCAGCATCCCTAGTAGCTACACCACCAAATGCTTGTCCAAGCACACAGGCCCTTTAAAAAAAAAATTGGCCCGTTTTGGGGCTGCATTGCCAGTTTGCCACCAAATCAGGCCCATCCAGACCAGCACCTCTAGTAGCTACACCACCACACGCCTGTCCAAGCACACAGGCCTTTTTTAAAAAAAATTGCCTGTTGCTGGCCTGCATTGAAAGCAAACTATTTCCAGCAGCAGTGAAACAGCAAAGGGAGAGACCATTTTAAAAAGAAATTAGCCATGACCAGTAGACCTACCAATTCACAAAATGGCCTCACTACTAGAGAAGCGGAGGGCATTTTGTCTCTACTCACAATATCCCACCAAACTGCGAAGGGCAGGGCCATTTTAAAATGCAAGGAACATTCCAGAAAAAATTGGATTGGAAACCTGCCTCCATCCAAGCCCCTAGGACCCCCACCCAGAAAACATATGTCTTCACCTATAAAGCTCTTCACAACCTTGCTCCCCCCTACCTCTCTGCACTTATCGCCCTCCATACTCCAGCCC
>QEPC01006683.1:1125051-1135839 GCA_003113815.1 Sphenodon punctatus | reverse complement strand
GTAGGTCTGTGTACTTATTAGATAATCCATTTAGTTCATAGCATTTAGAATAGTTAATAGCAGTTAGATTTAGTGTAGATAGATATATATAATATTAGATTTTTTTTTAAAAACCATACAAAAACAAAAAAAACCAAATAAAAACCAAAAGAAAACCATATAAAACCCAATAAAAAACCAAAAAACCATATAAAAAACAAAAAACCACCCATAACAACATTTACCAAATGGCCAAACTGAACAGCCAAACGGCCTAACCGAACAGCCTGTTCGGACGACCGAACCAAACGGACGAACCCGAACCCGGAGAACTAGCCGTACGGACAAATCAAACGGACGAACCGAATGCAGCCGAACCGAACGCAGCCGAACCGAATGCAGCCAAACCGAATGGCCAAACCCGAACCGTGATCTATTCGCCCATCCCTAAGGATGCAGTCACATGAGACAGATAGGGAAGGCTACCATGCCTTGGGTAACCTTACTCCTCCCTGGGCAGCGGGGCCATGCGATGCAGTACTTTGTGTGCCCGGAACCCACCAGATGTTCCCACTGCCTCAGGGTGGGGAAAACAGCTGGCTTCTATGCAACGTGCCCTTGGATACATTTTGAGGATGCATGGCACAGCAGCATTACCCTCACATGGGTTAAGACTGCCCAAGGCGGGGCAACTCATGTGAATTCCTTCAAATGAGAGTTGAAGGAATGGAAATGGGAGGGATAGATTAGCGGGGCCTTGAGTGGCAGGTGCTGTTGCCTGTTGTGTGCAGCCACAGCATGGCTGGGATGGGGTTTTGGTTGGACCGGGGAAAAGAGGTGTAGCTGGGCACCCACTTGTATGGCTGGCACTGAGGTCCACCCTAGTCGTTGTTGTTGTTTGTTTTGTTTGATTTCTACTATACCAAAATGGCTATTTAAAAATAAAATAAAATAAAGCAGCATCAAAGCAAATGTAAAATACATCCCAGACATCCCAATGTACTGCTGACTCATTCCTCCCATTTTCATTCCTTCAACTCTCATTTGAAGGAATTCACTCCCCTAGCCTAGGGTCCAGCCCTCTTACAGAGGGGTCATGGCTAAACCGAGGAGCTACCCAACACGCCCCCACCCGCCCACTTCCCCATCTCAGTGTCTCTCACCCAGGGGAGTCTGCCTAAACTATTCCACACGCCCATCCCTCCCACATTCCCTGCCCACAGCACATCCCTATAAAATACAATACAACACCGTCATAAGATACAATATAGAACCCCCAAGGTGTGGCTGCAGTTGAGACAGGAACTATAATATAAGGGGGGCTAAGAGAAGCAGAGTGACAGTTGATCCCTCAGAACGGCATAGCTTTGTGACCATAGCCACGCAGCCCACAAATGGCCCAACAATGGTTAGTTAGCACCCTTTAGCACCACCAATTGGCTGCCGCATGAAGGCTGCACTGCCACCTCCAGGCAATTTGACCCCTTATTTAGCAAGTACCTGAGGGAAAAGAAGATGGTACCAAACCTCAATCAACCAGGCTTCTCGCTTCTGGGAGAGGACACAGTCCACAAACACAGCTCAGCCCCTTCCCACCACACGAACCCTGCCCCGGTATTGTTATCTGTAGGAACGGACAGGGTGCAGAATGACACCACATCACCATGCGGTCATGGTGTTCCAAACCCCAGCCTGGGGCTATGGCACTCAGAGTGTTAAAACAAGACACATGAGCTTATGCGACCACATCCTACACAGCTGGGACTGTTCAAATCCCCTGGGCAGGACCCAGGTGCAGAGGCAGATACAAGCCAGAAAACAATCTGGCCTTTGTCTTCACAACTGACACCAGGCGTACACATGCCATAGGCAATTACTCAATGTGTAACAAGAGGAGATCAAATTTGGTTTAAAGTCCAATGGCAGGTCCACAGGTTAATTTTCAAATATTAGTGCCGTGGCCAATTTCTGGCTAAAGGAGCTAAGGGAAGAAATAGTTAAAATCATTTAAAAACTCTCTCAACCCATCAGCCTAACTCCTCCTAATCCCATAACACTGCCCACATGTTTGCTGTCCAACTGAACCCATGCTTTGGGGCTGCCACCAAGGCTACCTGAAGAGTTTGAATATTGTGTGCAGTTCTGGTCACCCCTTCTCAAAAAAAGACATAGCTGAACTAGAAAAGGTACAGAGAAGGGCAACAAAAATGATCAAGGGCATGGAAGGGCTCCCGTATGAGGAGAGGCTTGGTAGGTTGGGGTTCTTCAGTTTGGAGAAGAGATGACTGAGAGGAGATATGATAGAGGTCTATAAAATCATGTGCAGCGTGGAACTAATAAACAAGGAGCAGTTATTTACCCTCTCAGCTAGTACTAGAACTAGGGGACACTCCATGAAACTCATGGGTGTCAACTTTAAAACAAATAAAAGAAAATATTTTTTCACTCAGCATATAATTGGGTTGTGGAATCTATTGCCAGAGGCTGTGGTAAGGGGCAGTACTATAGTTGTGTTTAAAAGAGGTTTGGACAATTTTCTGGAAGATAGGTCCATTAGCAGCTATTAGTCAAACAGGATCAGGGAACATGACGGGACCTGGGGGAGAACAACAGGGAATGAATCCCTGATTGTGACCTGTTGGGTGCTTCTCCCAAGCCACCATGATTGACCACTGTTGGAGACAGGATGCTGGGCTAGATGGACCACTGGTCTGACCCAGTATGGCACTTATTATGTTCTTAGAGTTGGGGGTATGGCTGGACTTAGAGCCTCTGAGGCCAGGGGCAAGTGAAAGCAGAAGTGGAGAGAGGGGCAGGAAGTGGTTACTCCTTGAATGCTCTAGAATTTCCATGCACAACTCTATGGTGCTGGTGGACCTGTACGTGTGGAGGCACTGCGCACAACCTAATTGATGGGAAGTGGACATGTGGGTGCACATTAGCCAGCATTCACCCGCACAGAGGGCTCCACATTGTCTGGGTGTTAACAAACTCAACTGTAGTGGATGCCTACCCAGCATACTGTCGCTCTTGTCCAACATGGAAAAGTAAGGAGGTCCAATGAGTTAAAGGCTGAGCAGAGTTTGTCATATCCTGAGGTTCACAGGCTGGTCACTTCCACAGCTGCACCCTTATTTGTGGCAGTGGTACGCACTGGTCTTTTCAACAGCATGGCAAAGCAAACGGTGATACTATCAGTTCCCCCAGATGAGTTGTTTTCCCTTCAGGTGAAGGCTCTCTTTCTCCCATCTGAGTTGCCACTGGGGGCCTCTGATACTGCAGATCCTTCACGGAATGTCCCAGGTCTATCCCAAACTCTGAGTTCTCCTGCTGAGCCCAGCCCAAACCCTGCCAATTTGGGGAAGAAGACCATTGTCATCATTCCTTAGAAGGGCCTACTCTCCACCTGGCAGTTGAGTGTATACTCTTGATCACGTCCCATGTTGGTCAGATCCTCCTGCTTTAAGACGGCCTGGCCCTGCCTCCAAAATCTCATCTAAGCTTCCTTGATTGATTGCCTTTGTCCTGTGTACTTGGTGTGCACTTTCCTGAACCCAGCTTGTGGCTGTCAGGTTTCCAGGCTTCTGTCTCTGCCTCGTAACTGGCCACTTTATGGCAAACTGTCATGGTCTCCACGCCCAGCTTGAGGATGTCAGTTCTCTCATAGATGGTTATTACCACCCACAGCATCTGTGTTTGCAGGAGACTCTCTATTGCACAGGCCTGCTCTGTCAGGAACTTCTCAGTGGTACGCAAGGACACCTCTAGCTCTGGCCATGCCTTGGGTGGAGTGGCTGTTTTCGTCAGGGATGACACTCCATTTGTTCCCATTTCTTTGACAATTCCTCTTCATGCTGTGACAGTCCAGCTGTTGCTTCACAGTGCACGTATCCTCTGCTCTGTCTATTTCCCCCCATGGGATGCTGTGGATGCCGTGGATTTGGGGAATTTGCTTTCTCAGCTGCCACCATCATTCCTGCTTCTTGGGGACTTCAGTGGCCATCCTGGGTTCTGGGGCTTGCCAACATGAACGCTTGGGGACGTCTAATTGAATGCTTTGTCTTGGACAATGGCCTTTCAGTGCTGAAAATGGACAAACCTACCTATTTCCACTCACCCAGTCACTCTTTCATTGGTTATTGACCTTTCCATTGCTTCCCAAGTCCTGGTCCGATACTTTGTTTGGATGGTGGATGATTCCCCTAGGACGAGTGATCACTCACCTGTCCTCCTGCAGAATGCCACCGGGAACAACTGTCTTCCAGGATGGTTGCCCCACTGGCAGCAAGTGAAAGTGGATTGGGTTAAATTTCAGAGCTTGGCTGTAGTGGCAGACAACATACTTGCTTTTGGGGGAACATCGATTCTTGCATGGCAGAGTTTAATGCCTGTATCCTTCTGGCAACCAAGTAGTCCATCCCTAATCCTCAGCAGACCCTCATTTCCCAGTGTTGTGGAGGACTTCTTCCTGTGCTGTAGCACAGAGAGCAATGAAGCATGCTTGATGAATCTTCCACTGGTATTCAACACAATCCAATCTTCTGGCCTTCAAGCGGGTGCGGGCTGTGGCTTGTTGCATCTGTCGCCAGAGCCAGGAGGAATCTTGGGTTCATTTTGTTTCTGGGATCTATAGTACCACTAGCATGAAAGTGGTTTGGGATAAGGTTCAGAAGATTTCTGGGTCTTGCGTCTCCCACACTGTCCCAGTCTTGCGTCACCAGGGCTGAGAGGTGGCCAACCTGCCTAGTATTGTCAGCGCCATTGGGGAAACCTTTTCCCATTGCTCTAGTTTGTTCAATTACTTTTCAGCTTTTCTTGCCACCAAACATGGGGTGGAGGCTCCTCCTTTGCGATTTGGGTCCTCACAGCTGGAGGTGGGTTTCAACTGACCTTTCTCCATGTTTGAATTCTACACTGCATTGCACTCAGCTGGCAACTCCAGCCACCAGGCTGGATGGAAGCACCGTCTCGGCTCGCAGGGCTCCCACTTACGCTTTTGCTGGATTCCCAGGCATTGGGGAGAGGCTAAGGCAGCTTTCCCCTCCTGCTCTTGGCCTCTTGTGGATTTACAATAGGATCTTGCAGGACAGGGAAATCCCTGAGTTGTGATGCATGGCCATTACAGTTTCCATTTCCAAACCTGGGTCTGATCCTCAGAACCCAACTTTTCAGAGGATAGCCTTGACATATTGCATCTGTAATGTGCTGGAGCACATGTTCAGTGCCCACTTGGTTTGGTTCTTGGAGACAAATGGTCTGCTCACCAACACCCAGTGGCCTCCATCAACAGCGCTCCACATTGAACCATTTGATGCACCTGGAAACCTTGGTCTGGGAGGCATTTGTCCATTGGGAGCACCTCATGTCCATGTTCTTTGACCTGGAGAAAGCCTATGACACCTCCTGGAAGTCTGGTATTCTTCAAGACCTGCATGGGTTTGGATTGCAGGGTAACCTGCCCATTTTTATCCAGAACATTTTACAGCAGCTAATGTTTCAAGCTGGCCTTGCTTCTACCTATTCCTGCCCTTTTGAGCAGGAGGAGGGGGTTCTGCAGGGCAGTGTCCTCAGTGTCACTTTGTTTTCCATGCACATTAATTGAATTGTTCATTCCCTGACTCTGGCTAGTCACAACTGCCTGTATCTGTATGACTTCCAGATCGGCTGCCGGTCATCCAGTATGTGGTTCATTGAGCAGCAATTGCAAATGACCCTGAACCATCTCTCTCAATGGACCACTGACAATGGCTTCAGATTTTGGAAAAGAAGAAATTTCTGCATGCACATTTGCCATTTGTGAGACCTTCACCCAGATCCTGATTTGTGGCTGGGACAGGTGTGCCTTTCTGTTGTTGCTGAAGCCATGTTTCTTGACTTGGTGATGAACAGGAAACTGACTTTTCTCCCCCACATTCATCAACTATGGGTCAAGTGCAAGAAGGCGCTGAACATTCTGCAAGTCATCTCTTCGACCTCCTGGGGTCATCTCTTACTGCCAGTCTCTACTGCAGCTGTACTGGGCCCTTATGTCCTCAAGTTGGATCATGCCTCCATTGTTTTATGGCTCTGCCAGGCCCTTCATTTTGCAGTGGCTGGACACAATCCATCACCAAGGACTGGTGCACAGGAGCATTTCACACTTCACCCATGCATGGTTTGTACATCAAGACCCTTAAACCTCTGCTTAGTATATACCACATAGAGCTGTCTCTGCAATACAGTGCCAAGCTTCGCTCCCTGTCAGGACAACCCCCACGTGGGACTCCATGTTTTGGACCTTGTATGAAACTCTGTTCATGGCCCACCCCTGAGCTCTGAGCTCTGTCATCCCATCCTTTCTTTTGCAGGATATATAAGCATATAAGGAGCTGCCTAAATGAGTCAGACCAATAATCTTAGCACACTATTGTTACGGCAGCAGGGTTCCAAATCTAGCTCTCCCGGGTCTCCAGCAGAGGAGGCCTCACCCAGGTGTGTTACCTGAGTCCTTCCAGGATCCCCAGCAGAGGCCTTACCCAGGTGTGCTACCAGAGATCCTGAATCGGAGATGCCAGGGATTGAACCTGGGACTTTATACATTCAAAGCATGCGTTCTACCACTTGAGCCATGGCCCACGGCCCACAGGAGTTGAACCTGTCTTTGGATGTGTTGCTCCTGGGGCTTCTGCCACCCTTCCGTCTCGGGCAATTAGTTCACTTTCTTGCTGCTACTACCTGCATTAGTTTCCACGTGACGCCACCAAAGCAATACTAGCAGCTTTATTGTGCATTTTTACACACACCTTAAAGTGCTGGTCTTTCAATCGTCTGGGTTTACAAGTCCACAAGTAAGTTCTGGATGCATTCTTCACACAAACACTGCCCTGAGGCAACCTAAAGTAGCCACAGCTGTAGATGTGAGGGGCTGCCATAGAAACCAAGTGACCACAGCTGCCTGGAGCAAAGCAGTTTACCAGGAGATCTTTTTACACACAAACGTTCTGGCAGAAGTTCTATGCAGAAGTTCAAAGAGTCCGATGTTTAAGATCTGGGTGAGTGATTTAGACACACAAAAAGTTCCGGATGTAACAACAAACATGCAGGAGAAATGTGTGTGTAAAAACACCCATTGTGAGCATTTTCCCCATCATTTTGTCTCTGCAGCATTCTTTATAGATGGCTTTAAACGTGTATATTCAGCCCCTGGGTGAGGTTGTGAGAGGACTTGGAGTGTGTTGTCATGTGTCATCAATATGCTGATGACACCCAGCTCTATCTCTTATTTTCAGCAGACTCAGGCCTCGCAGTCTCGTTGCTTACTTGATGTCTGGCAGCCTTGGGGGACTGGATATGGGCGAACTGCCTGAAGTTGAATCCCGACAAGACGGAGGTAATGCTGGTGGGGAGGGCCAAGAGAGTGGAGGCCCTCATCGTTGATGGGGTGCGCCCTGCCTTGGTTCCTCAGGTTTGCAGTCTGGGGGTACTCCTTGATTCTCAGATCTGCATGGAGGGTCAAGTGGCAGCTGTGGTGAGGAGTGCATTTACTAAACTACATCTGGTACGACGGTTGCGGCCGTATACCTCAGACTGTGACCTTGCCACCATCATCCATGCCTTCATCACCTCGAGGCTTGATTTCTGCAATGCACTCTAAATGGAGCTACCCAAGGTGATGGTCCGGAGACTGCAGCTCGTGCAGAATGCGGCGGCTCATATCCTTATGGGAACTGGCCGCCAAGAGCATGTAACACCAGTGCTCCGTTCTCTGCACTGGCTGCCTGTTGCCTTCTGGGCCTGATTCAAGGTGTTGGTGCTTACCTATAAAGCCCTACACGTCTGGACCCCAACTACCTGTGGGACCCCCTCATTCCCTGGGATCTGGAATGTCCGCTGTGCTCGGCCAGGGGCACCCTTTTGGAGGTTCCCCGTGTTTGATGGGGGGCCACATTGGAGAGGGCGTTCTCAATCACCGCACTTCAGATGCAGAACGTCCTCCTGGTGGAGGTTCGTTACCTTCCCTCCTTCAGGCGCCAATGTAAAACTTGGTTGTTCCCCCAGGTGTTTGGTGAGGGAGATGGGTAAAGGGAAGGGTGGTGTTGGGTTGCGGGGGGATTGCTGGCTTTATTTAATGTTTAGATCTTTATGATCTGTGTTTTATATTGTATGCTGCCCCAAGTTGCCTTGGCAGGAGGAGGCGGGATAGTAAATATTTTAATTAATAAATAAACAAACAAACCTGGGGACTTTGTGGGAGTGTCTATGGTCTGCGCTGGCTGTTGCATTACCCCCCACTTCCATGTGGGTCTTCCATCTTTATTGTACAGCTCTTTGCTATTTGTCTTGCTTTGCAATTTGTGTTGGCCAAGCAGCTGGTGCAACCCATAATCTGTTTGGCCTCTCTGAGTTCCTTGAAGGTCCTGTACTCCCATTGTTTTAACCCACACCCATTGCCTTCTGTTTGATTGCAGCTGCACCATCTCAGGTCCCAGGACACCCACGTACTCTTTTGCTGGATTCCTGGGCAAGTGGGGATCAGAGGCAATGAGCTGGGTGATGCAGCTGCTCGGTTGGCTGACCATCCACCTCGTAACCTTGCAGCAGTTCCGTTGAGTGGTTTTATTCCCGTTTTAAAGTCCTGCCTCATGGCGCGCTGGCAGTTTATTTGGGACGAGTGTCAGATGGCTAATCTGCATGACATGAAGCCTGTGATCCAGATGTGGCAGAGCTTTTACCATCAAAACTGTCTGGAGAAAGTGATCCTGAGCAGGCTGTGTCTTCGACATGGGCTGCCCTCCTATCAACACCTGCTTCTGGGGGAGCCTGCACCTCTGTTGTGCTCCTGAAATGTGCATCAAATGCTCCGACACCTTCTGCTCATCTGTCCCCTTTTTGCTACTGCTGCACACCATGTATTTTTAAGGAGCCAATCACACCCCAATGACCCTGTCCACCTTGCCCTGTTTTTAGGCAATGAGGCTGATTTTGCTCTGTTTTTTAAAAAGATTTAAAGGCTGTTAGGTGGTTCCACAGTTTTTAGTTTCCATTTTGAGATGAATTCCGTTTTAGCATGGTTTTAGCCTTGCCATGGGCTTTACTTCTTTTTAATTCTTTGCTCCTGGCTGTGTGTTTGGTGCAATATGGCTTGACGGCCGCTGCACCATTTACCCCCAATCACCCACCCAGCCACCCGCCACTTCCCCGCTGCTGCCATGCCCTCGCCTAAGCCCCAGGTAAGTGAGGAAAGAGGAGCCTGTTTACTATCCAGGCGAACCCGCATTCCATGCTTAGGTACCCCCAAGTAGTAAACTTATTACCAATTTCAACTCAGTCTGTCACACTCAATAGTCTATAGATTTACAAAACTTTAGGACTGAAAGAACCATGCAAAAATGATCCATTCCCCAACCCCCACCTGCTCACACCCAATGAAAGAGGATTAATTATACTGAAACCATCTCTAGCAGATGTTTGCTTAACTCGCTTTTTAAAACTTCCCTTGGTAACTTCTTCCATTGTCTCAGTATTAACCACCAGGTAAAAAATCCCGATAGAGCAGAGTTCCACTTATCAGTCACTTCAATTAACAAATCCCTTATTGTTTTTTAACCACTACAGTAAGATTGAACCTTTCCCTTTAGTTTTCAAACCTTGATCAAGTTGCCAGGCACTTTGTATTACACTTGATTTAGCTTTGCTAGACTAAGCACATTATTAATTGGTTCCCTTTTTATTTACAATACTATTGCTTGAAATATATACTACACTCTGTAATTGAATTTTTAGAATACAGTAATTAAAAAAGTCAAAAGAGCAATAAACAGAAGCGTTAGTAAATAATTGCATCTGAGAATGAGCATAAATCATCCAGATTAAATGATTTTATATCATATTTGAACTCTTTAATTTTAATTTATGATTTCCAGACAATTTACAGTTGCTGCTGACTACATTTTCTTCTCTGAGCTCAGAATCCTTGGGGACGATAAATGAGCTACTAAGAATTCTTGTATTTTCTCCTCTTGTTTTATTTTTCTCTAGTGGCAAAACATGCTAAAATGTTTGGGGTCAGTGTCAGTGTGTGGTGGGGTGGGGAGGGGGGTGTTGAGAAGTAATCAGGGAACAATGAGTGCTTACAGCCTGTGTAGGGAGCTCAACTCTGCAAGCATAAGTGTAATTTAGCAACAGCTTGAAGTGGCTCCTTTGAGTTTTCTTTCGCATATAAGCATTAGACAAGAGGGAGGAGACGCCATAATACCAATGACAAATAGATCAATGAACTGTTATTCTATGTCAGGCTGTGGCCTTTGATTGTAAGCAAACTGAGCTGCCTCCCCAGAAGGCAAGACAGTCAAGCATCTACAAAGTACAATGGGAAGTGACATAAGCCATTAATCAGTGCCCTCCGCCATCGTAAATAAATCATCATATCTTGAATAGCATTGTCCACCCCAGGAGATCAACGGGCTTTAGAAAGATTTATTTATCCACACAACAGTCAGTCAGGAAAGTATTATTATTCCTGTTTTCAAGATAGGTAACCTGAAGCAAAGGGTGTTTTTAGATGGACACCTGCTCTGCTCCTGCTCCAGCCCACCCCCTGGGTGGCCCATCCTGTAAAGGTGAGGTGGAGCAGGAGCCTGATCCAGGCCAGCTCCACTTGCAGTGCTCCAGAATATCCCGGACCACTGCAAGTGGAGCGGGCCACCCAAACCTGGAGCACTGGCCAGGGATGAAGCGGTGGTCTCTCTACTTGTAGACGGGCCGCTGCAGCTCTGCTTCAGGCTGGGGATTGCCACGGCAACAGCCGTTGAGCTGCGGGCGGACTATGGC
>QEPC01006683.1:1075233-1112524 GCA_003113815.1 Sphenodon punctatus | reverse complement strand
AAAAAACAAAAGAAAACCATATAAAACCCAATAAAAAACCAAAAAACCATATAAAAAACAAAAAAACCACCCATAACATTTCCCGAATGGCCGAACAGAACGGCCAAACAGCCGAACCAAACGGCCAAACCGAACGGGTCCAAACTAACCGAACGGACGAACCGAACGCAGCTGAACCGAACGGACGAACCGAATGCAGCCGAACCGAACGGCCGAACTCGAACCGCAATCTGTTCGCCCATCCCTATCAGTGGAGCTTCTGATCTGTCTGTTAGGGATGGGTGAACAGAACCGAGTTCGGAAATTCGGTTCGGTTCGATTCAGTTCAGAAATTCGGTTCGGTTTAGAAGTTCGATTTGGTTGACCAAACTATTCGAGTTCGGTCCGAACTCTGAACTTCTGAACAAAGTTTGGAAATTCAAACCCTATTAAACTAAATTGAATATTATCTTTTAGGGATGGGTGAACAGAGCCGTGTTCGGAAATTTGGTTCGGTTCGAAAATCGAATTTGGTTCGGAAGTTCAGTTCAGTCGACCGAACTGGTCGTGTTCGGTCCGAAGTCCGAACTTCCGAACTGCGTTTGCCCATCCCTACTGTCTGTCATCGATGTTGCTTAATGTGAGGTGAGTGGTGAAGAAAACAACTACCATCCATGATCTTATTCAGGAGGAGGCTACTGTTCTCGTATGCTTTACTGAGACCTGGCTAGACGAGATTTCTGGGCCTGTGTTGGCTGAGATGGTGTTGGCTGGGTGCTTGGTGCCCTGCAGCTTCAGTCCAGACTTGGGGGCCAGGACGGTGGAATGGTGGTGGTCTGTAGAGACAATTTGGTCTACCAGAGGTACCCTGTGCCCAACATGGAGTGTGACCATCGCATTTGAGTCCCAGGGATTCTGCTGGTGTACTTACCACCCTGCTGCACAGCAGACTCCCTGACTACTCTAGCCAAGCTGGTCTTGGAGGTGGTGTTGAGATCACCCAGACTTGTCTTTGGTGATTTCAACATACAGGCTGAGACTGACCTTTCAGGGCAGAACAGGATTTCATGGCTACCATGACAACCATAGGCCTATCCCAGATAATATATCTGGCCCCAGACAAGAGGCTGGACACACGTTGAATTTAATGTTTTACACAAGCCTGGAAACAGGGGTTCCAATTATTGACAGTGTCGTTACACCACCATTGTCATGGTGGCCCAGATCCCGGCCTTCCTTTGCCCCCAACGAGGTGGTGGACCAGTTAGGTTGCTCCAGAGACTAATGGTCCCAATAGGATTCCAGAACTCTTTGTGGGATTTACCCACTGATCTTTACAGCCTCTCCGTTGATGGCCTGGACAATCTGTGGTATGGTATATTGACTCGGGCCACTGACACAGTGGCACCCAGGTGTCCACTTCCTTTGCTACAGAAGTGCAGGTCTCCTTGTTATACAGAATACCTGTGGCTACTAATGTGGGACAGTTGGTGGTTAGAGCACAGGTGGCATTCAATGTGCACCAAAGCCGATCAACTGTAGCATAGATTGCTTTTGAAGGACTATGTAGTGACAGTGACAAAGAAAGCTTTCTTCACTGAAAAGTGTGTCTGAAAGTGCTGAAAAGTGCCTGAAAAGTGTCTGAAAAGTGCCGTCCAGAAGAGCTCTTCCGGGTGATGAGCTCTGTAAAATTCTGACTGTCTCCATCTGGAGCTAGAGTCATTCCTTGCCCACTGGGATGAGTTTGCCACCTACTTTACAGATAAAGTCACTCGCATTTGGCTCAACTTGGGAACTGCGTGTTTGGGGTTGGGGAGTCTCGACCCTGTCCGGTTTGCTTGTATCAGCTTAAGTTGGTCTCGGCCACCGATGCAGACAGTGTGCTTGGAGTTTTGCGGGCAACCAGTTTTAAATTAGAATCATGCCCATGGGCCTTATTGATGTGGTCTAGCTTCCCCTGGTCACTCAGGTTCACAGCCTTGGGGTGTTCTTGGATCCATTTCTGTGCCTGGATCACCAGGTTGCACCAGTGGTCAGGAGTGCTTTTCACCAATTACATCTGGTGAGAAGACTGTAACTTTTTTTTTATCAGACTTGGATTTGGCCACCATTGCCCATGCCTTTGTAACCTCAGGGCTAGACTACTCTACGTGGGGCTGCTCTTGATGACCGTTTGGAAGCTGCAGTTGGTGCAGAATGTGGCAGCCTGGCTTCTATCAGAGGTGGGTCACTGGGAGCACATGACAGCAGCGCTTCTGAGTCTGCAGTGGCTACCAATAGCTTTCCAAGCAGAATTGGGCTGATTTTATTAGATCTGTCAGCTGCTTTTGATACCATTGACCACAAGATGTTGGCAACACGCCTGTGTTTGACGGGGGTGGGCGGTATGGTGTTTGACTGGTTCCACTCCTTCCTGGCCGGAAGAACTCAGTGAGTGGTGCTCGGGGATTATTTTTCATCCTACTGAGACCTCTGATGTGGAGTCCCACAGGGTTCTATTTTGTCCCCTCTCCTGTTCAATGTGTATATGCAGCCGCTTGGCAAGGTTGTCAGGAGGTTTGGTGTGCTGTGTCCTCAATATGCGGATGACACCCAGATTTACCTCTCTTTTTCATCAGACCCAGGTCTGGTAGTCTCGGTGCTTACCGGGTATCTGGCAGCTGTGCGGGATTGGATGGGGGCGAATCGACTAAAACTGAATCCTGATAAGAAGGAGGTGAGGCTGGTGGGTAAGGCGGCAGGGGTGATGGCCCCCATAATTGATGGGGTCTGTCCTCTGCTGGTTCCCCAGGTACGGAGTCTGTGTGTGGTCCTTGACTCTCAACTCCGCTTGGATGCTCAGGTGGAGTCTGTGGCAAGGAGTGCCTTTCACCAACTACATCTGGTGCGATGGCTTCGGCCGTCTGTCTTGGACTCTGACCTGGCTACTGTCATCCATGCTTTCATCACCTCTAGGATAGACTACTGTAACACGCTCTACGTGGGGCTACCTATGGTGACAGTTCAGAGACTGCAGCTGGTGTAGAATTCAGCAGCCCATCTCCTGGTGGGATCGGGCCACCGGGAACATATTACACCAGTTCTCCGGTCTCTGCACTGACTGCCTATAGTCTTCTGGGGTCGTTTCAAGGTGTTGGTGCTTGCCTATAAAGCCCTAAACGGCCTTGGCCCGACCTATTTGCGGGACCACCTCACCCCTCCTGAGTCCTGGATCAGCCCCTGCGGTCATCAGGGGGTGCTCTCTTTGAGGTCCGCTGAATCTGTCAGATGGCTATGATGGGGAGGGCCTTCTCAGTGGCTGCTCCATGGCTGTTGAACTCCCTGCCGGTGGAGGCCCGTTTGGCCCCATATCTCCCCTCTTTTTGACGCTGTTGTAAGACATGACTGTTCCATCTGGCTTTTGATGGGGAGGATGGGTAGGATTGGGGGAATGGGTTAGGGTAGTGGGTGGATAGGGATATTTTAATTCCTTGAGTGTTTTAATGTGTTTTTATTTGTTGAATTGTGAGCCACCCAGGGCTGCCTGTGGCAGGATGGGCAGGGTAAGAAATGTTTAAATAAATAAAAAATAAAAATTCAAGGTGCTGGTTTTCACCTATAAAACCTTAAATAGCTTGGGTCCCAAGAATCCGAAAGACCGCCTCCTCCCACATGTCCCATTGTGGCCTTTGAGCTCAGCTGGGAGCACCCTCTTGCAGGTACCATCTAGCCATGAAGTTTCTATAGTAAAGGCATCCAGGAAGGTGTTCTCTTGGTGGCTGCCCCACAATTATGGAACTCCCTCTTCTTGGAGGTTCATTGAAACCTGAGCCTGCTCATCTTCCAGAAATGACGTAACACCTTTCTCTTTGGCCAGACATTTGGCAGGCAGGGGTGAGATTGGTGGGGGGTATTAGGGAAAGGGTTATGGGGGAGGCTAAGGGGATTTTTTTTTAAAGGATATTTTTATTGATTGGAAGCCACCCTGAGTCTCAACGGGAAGGGCAGCATATAAATTTAAATAAACAAATTCAAAGATATCACGTGGGCACCTGCCCCCACTTGTCCCCTCAACAATACTAGTCATCAGTGCTTATTGCTAGCTGGTTAGGTAGCAACAGTCTCCATCCGGTAAGTTTAGGGCCACAGTTTAAGCTATGCCCATTTTCTCCTTTGCTCAGCAGAGAGGGGAAGCTATGAGGGGCCCCACTCCATGCCAGCAACCAGCAATGAGCATAAATAGGGGGAATGGCAGCAGTCTTCTAAGAACAAGGCAAGTTTCAGGCAAGTGCAGTCTGTGAGCTATTCAGGAGGGATTCCCCAATATAGGAGGTACTTTGAGTAGGTCTCCTACATGCCCTTCTTTTTCCCCCTTCATTGGGGAAGCAAAAAGGGGGTGTTAGCACTAGTAGCTCTACCCCAGGGAACTTCCTACATTAGTAAAATCTCTAAAGTAGGGGATATGGACTGTCTCTTCACTCACGATGTGCTTGTCCAGGTTTCCTTTGGCAACAGGTTATGCCAAAGAATCTAGTTTTTACTCTTTCATTGATCCCCCGAGGTCTGAGCACATATATCACTAACTGACTACTTTGACATTGGGATTAAGTGCCCTAGGTAGACAGCACATAATAAAATAAATATCAGAAGACTGAAGAAAGTGGCATCCTCTCACATTACCAGAAAGGGTCGCATTCAGGAATAACGACAATTTGGCTCTTTCAGTACTGTCTGTGTGAAAGCAGGGTTTGCTGGGTACTGGTAATGCCGGTGTAATGGAGGGAAAGAGGACTCAGAGGGTTTATATACTGAGTAAGTAGTTGGCAACCAGCTTGAAGGTGAGTCTTGCCAGGGAAAACCAGGGATTTCTGGCAGTGGGGATGGTGGGGACATCTGAGTCACAGCCAGGACAAGAATCTTAACCTAGTGCTATCTGCTAACAGCCAAAAAACTTCCTTCCTTCTGGGACAGTATCATGTAACAGATTCCTAGAATTTACAGGGAATAGTCAGTCACCAACAAGGCTTAACCAATACCTAGAAATAGTCTAGGAGTGTCATGCCAACCCCGATGCTTAAGGGATTGTAGTCCAGACTCTTACGCCATTTTCAGATGAGCGTGGCGGCGCCCGCGCTTGTTTTTCAAAAGAGCCATCAGTCCGTTCCAAACGTGACGCTGCTGCTGAATGCGCGCATGCGCGGGCGATGCACATCCATTTCTGGCCGCGAACTGACCAGGTCGGCGATCGAGGCCGGTCCTACACGGCCGGAAATGGATGCGCATCGCCCGCGCATGCGCGTATTCGGCGGCAGCGTCACGTGTGGAACGGACTGCCAGATCTTTTGAAAACAAGCGCGGGCGCCGCCGCGCTCGTCTAAAAACGGCCTTAGGTCCTTTTCAAATGGGCTGCGGTGTGGTGGTGGTGGGGACAGACCGTGGGCACACTGGTTCAGGGGAGACAGTTGCACACCCACCCACCCCCACACATCCCCAAGCATGCCCCCACATGGAGCAACCTGCATTTTCACCAGCTGCTCCCTGTGGGGGCGATGGGTGGAGGTGGGCAGGGATGCGTGTTACATGAGAGCACGTGCACCCATGCATGCCCACCCGCCTCCACATTTGGACAAAACACACCCACCCATGTTCACTGCGTGGGCATGCATGGGTGTGTCTCATTTGAAAAGGGCCTTAGTTATCATAGTATAGATTGGAAAAAAATCATAAATCACCTTTGTTTTACTACAAAGACCTGTGGGAAAGTGAGACCTTTGTATTAGTTACTTAGAATCTCCTCTTTGTTTTTTTTACCCTTGGTGTCACACTTAATGTGGTCCCTTCTGCACCCCAACCCTTTTATTATAGTTCCTTTCACTGTACTATAAATCTTAACATTTACTGTTAGCTGTTGTCTATTACTACATGAATCAGTCAGTTACCCTAAAATTTACACCAATGTAAATTAGATCAGGTTTTGGCCTTGTATTTTTCAAAAGAAAAACATTTTGACTTCGAAGCATTTCTTCATTTTTATGGGCCATTGGTCAGCTTGCAATTGTAACGTGATTGCAACTGCAGTTCTAATTCCTGACTTGCCTGATGAAGGACCCTGTGGGGTCCAAAAGCTTGCATACCTCCACCAACTGGAGTTGGTGCAATAAAAGATATCACTTTACTACTTTGTCTCTATTGCCTATATCTAACTAGACACTGTAGCTTAAACACCGGATTTAAGTTCAAATATATTNGACCTGCCCGAACAACCGAACACGAACGGCCGACACACGAACGGCCGAACCGAACGGGCGAACACGAACGCGAGGTACGACCGAACGACCGAACACGAACACACGAACCGAACGCGGCCGAACCGAACGGCCGAACGCGAACACACGAACCGATCGCGGCCGAACCGAACGGCCGAACACGAACCGCGATCTGTTCGCCCATGCCTACTCTAAACAACAGAGAAATTTAGCATCTACTCTTTTTTTTGCCCAAAGGTGAGGAAAGCAGCAAAAGAAATATCCAGAGTAAATACTGGAAAGTGCTGTAAATCAGACTTTTGGAGCTAGCTGTGGCAGAATTTTACTGGATCAATGGAGCTGTGCCAGTTTACATCAGTTGATAATCTAGCCGTTGCAAGTAATTTCATTTTTAATCAGAACTGGTTGCAAATGACAGTGGGTATTTTCAGACGTTACGAGATCACGCTCAACCACAGTCAATTCCCTGTGGTGGGGAATGCCCTCGTAACGTCTGTTGGGGAACCGGACGTTCCCCCCCAGATGTTAACCATGCTCAATCCCCACCGGGAATCTCATTCACCACGCGATCGGCTGGACCAGCGGGGCCGGTGCAGATCGCGTGGTGAATGAGATTCACAGCAGGGATGAAGGGGCCCGTCTCGTCTGGATGGTGATCACGGCCCGGAATCCCCGCTGGGATTCTGGGCCATGGTCATTTCGGGCGGGTGCTGCGGTGGCATTGGCCGCAGCACCTGTCCGTCTCCCAGAGGGCGGATGGTGGGGGAGCGTGGGGGGGCGTGCGACCGCATATTGCGCCGCGCGGCCCCTCCCCCTCCCCAATTCCCTGCCGGGCTCCCCCTGCACATCTGTTGGCCGTGCCGGAGTGATCCCAGTGGGGAATCATTTGGGTGATTCCGGGACGGGGCGAATGCCGCCCCGTCTCGTCTGAAATCACCCAATATATATATATATATATATATATAAAAATCAAGACTCCTAAGATGCTTTCAAAATAAAAAAACAACAATGCTGAAATTTCACCAAAATGTCATTCCCTTAAATATGTTAAAGTTCCAGATATCATTTTGTTAACCTCTCGATTTTGAATGTCATCTCTACTGGTATTTGAATTTTCAACAGAAAACATTGAAAGCTCATCAAAACTGAATTTAAAAAAAAATATACAGATGCAAACAACATTAGGATTTTTCATTAAATATCATTTGATTGTAAAATGTTTGATCCGGCTCCCCTTTAAGATGTAACTGGTAACTAAAGATTTTTCTTTTATACATGACCGCAATTGGAAAGTGCCCCTTGCAGTCCTATTTACAACCAGAAATGTATACTGTAGTGTATTTTTAAGCAATTTAGCTTTTGCTGATGTGATAAAAGATATTAAAGATACTTTGGTGTCCTGGCTAATTCATTTTGCCCAGCTGTGATGCATGCCTTTGTGACATCAGGGTTAAGCAACTGCAATGCACTTTATTGCGGGATTCGAAAAAGGCTGATCCTTCTCTTGCAGCTAATACAGAATGCAGCAGCTGAATTACTGTCAGAGGAGAGCAGAGGGAATTATGTCTACCTGCTGTTGTGTTTACTTCACTGGCTATCTGTGATGGACATAGACTGAGTTGAAGATTTGGCTTTTAACATTTCAGGCCCTTAATGAACTGGGTCCCAGATAATTTTCTCAGCTACTGGCCCCCTGGAGGCTGAGGGGATGAAACAGCGGGAAAGAGAAGCTTGAGGGGCAAAAGGATTACCGTCTGTGTCCCTGGCTTTGGAGCTCTGGGAAAGTTTTCTCCTGGTCTCAAAAGAACCATGCAAATAACTCCTTTTAAAGCAGGTTTTAAATCTTCTTTTTAAGTTTCAGAAAGGCTCTATCGCATTGTACATTGTAATTTTGAGCTTCACGAGGACGTGAGAACCATCTTTTCCCTTTATTAAGCAGCTGAGAAATATGTTTTCGGAAAGCTACTCGGTTGTTTCGATCAGTTTAATTGAATTTAACAATCTCACATGATGTGTACATCTCAAACACTGCAGCCTGTGCTAGTGTGTGCAAACCAGAAAGAGAACCAGAGGTGCAGCAAGAGTTCTGTATCAGGGAGAAATGCCCCGCTCACTGCCTGCTGCCTTCCGCTGCCTTGTCATCCAGTGGGCCAGCAACTTGTGTGCTCTGTTTCTCTTCTTCCCCAGTTACCACCACTGACTAGATCTCTTCCTCTCTTGTCCCACTTCTGTTGCTCCCTCTAGCCGCTGCTGGATCTCTCCCTTCCTCCCCCTGTTGCCAAGCGCTGCATGCTACCTAACTGCCCCCTGCCACTGTCTTTGCCCTCCTCCTCCTCACGCCTACATACAGTTTCCACTTTCCCAGATGCTTCCACCCAGAAAAGGGAGGGGCATATCAAAAGGGGGTGGCTTGGCCACATCCCTTTGGAGTCTTGTGACCTCACATTGTTCCAAAGGGGCAGGGCTACATCAGAAAGGGAGTGGGAGAGCCTTAAAAATAGCTTCACCTCCCACCCTCAGCATGATTCAACAAAACCCAGAGATTCCCGCTCAAATTGGCAGATGTTAACCCTCATCCTACTCTTCCTGCTGTTGCCTCCAGCCCTTTTTCCACACTGATTTGACTGAGCTTGAACTTGGTAACAGAGGCAGGGGCTTGTGGTGACACTATAACTCCAAACTGATTTGATGGGAAAAAATCTCTCTCCCAGCCTTCTCTCTCATTATGCTACTGATTATCAATTGTCCACTCTCACTTGCACACACAGGGTGTTAACAAATGTTACAATGGCCCGTTTTGACCCGTGAGCCATCAACACATTTGTTGCTTGCCTGGGATTGCCCCCGAGCATGTCAGTAGAGAGCCCGGGCTGTGATTCCAGAGACCTCCAGGATTATACCCCTGGCTACCATCTGCCCAATCAGGGCAAAGCGGGCCACAAGAAGCTATAACTTTTGTTATATTCTGTCATGACCCTGGCCTGGATCAGGCCAGATCATCGGCCACCATGGTTGCCTGTCATAGAGGAGGATGGGGCTCTGGGCGCAGCACGGGGGCGGAGCTGGATGGCCACACATTCTTGCAAATCCTTGCCCTTCCTGGTGGCCTGGCCACCGGCATGTTTGTTGGCCGGCCAGACCCAGTCGGGACTGTTGCTGACGGGTTCCTGACCCGGATTGGGTTATGATGGCAGCACTCCTCAGTCACTTCTGTTAACACCAATTGCATCACTCCCCGCCATAGCTCAGCATAGCCACCTCTGCACTTGGTCAGCAGCGCTTAAGTGCTGTCCGACAATCACTCCTAAATATGCCCCGTGTACGATGGTTACACTGCCCCTCAATGTGATTGAGGACTTGGAACCCACGCAAGCTACACACACAACTTCCTTGTGCATCTGGATGAGTGAGGGTTGCATCCGTTGGCTTAATCTCTTTATTGTCAAGTCAACCTAGTGCAACTCTAGGGGAGTGGAAAGATAGAGGGAGATTTAATCATCTCCCTTCTCTCTGACTCTCACAGGTTGGCCAGGAGTAAAAATAGCCCAGGCATAATAGCCTCGGGGCTGCTCTAAGTTATCCCAGCTGCAGCCAGATGTTATGGAAGCTGAGTATCTAGCATGGTATCTAGAGTACCGGTATCTAGGGTATCTACAGTTAGCTTCACTTAATCAGGACGCAGATAATTGGGATGGCCCCTTCCCAATTGCTGGTTCTGGCCCCTGGATCCAGTCCCAACTCCCTATTCTCTAGTACTGAAGGAGCATATTCAGAAGGAAGGGAGCAGAGGTGAAGGCATGCCCTCAGATCCATTGTTTGGACCCATCACTTCATTCCCCATCTTTCCTCACCTTTTGAGTATTCCGTTCCAAACTCCTCTAGCCCATTGAGCTAATACCAATTTTCAAAGTAGCCTGTGGGAAGCAAAATATTCTTACCCTGAGGCCTTACATTGAGAATTTTCCTTCCTTAAAAAATCAGGCTTCATTGGTTTGGGTTAGTGCTGAGGCGAGAGCAAGTGGTCTTATACCGTCTAGAAATACTTACCTTTCGGGACCGCTTGCAACTGTTCATCAGTATTTCATCACTATTAATTGATTCCACACTTCTGCTATTGTTGAGATCACTGCCTACCAATTTCCATAATTTTTCATCAATTTCCACCATTTCCCATCAATTTCTGGTATTTTTGTAAATTTTCAACATTTCCCATCAATTTCTAAAAATTTCCATCAATTTACAGCACTTTCCATTGTTTTTGGCAGTTTCCGACACTTTCCATCAACTTGACATCACTTGCTCAGTATATAAACCATAGTGTTAGCCGTTCTGATCATTTTGCATTAGACTAACATCCCTCCTTGTTGACTAACAATAGTGTGGAACTGTAATGTCTCAATTCTACTGAAGAACTACCAGAAGTACTGAACAATTGCAATCCCTGAATGGGAACTAGTGAAAATTAGTGAAAAGCTGGTAAGTTTTCTCATCGCACGAATGAAAGCCAATGACCTGTTTCTGACAGCAAACGCATTCGCTGCTGTTGCTTGTTTCAGGACTGGATTGGGTGCATGTTGATGGAGGTATTTTAATATTTGTTCTTTTCAGTTTGAACATGTCTGATGGTGCTATGCAGCGTGGCTATATGTGTACATTGGGGCCACTTATCCCAAAGCCGTGCATGCATGCACCCACGTCCTTTTCCCCATAAAGGGGAAGTGCGCAGGTTGTGCGCAGGCTGGGCACACACTATGCAAACAGCACACTGGGAATAGTGTGCGCACAACCGGCGCACTTCCCCTTTATGGGGAATAGGACATGCATGCGTACACACGCATGCACGGCTTTGGGATCAGTCCCACAGTCTTTTTTATCTAGTATGTTTTAAGCATTATTCTTTCTATTAATTTCTTTATGTTGTCCTTCAAATAGAGTGCATTGGTGCCATTTACAGTTTTTAAAGTACAATGACTTAAAATATTAGAAAGAGAATGACGGGCTGCCAAAACCCTTTTTGTTTGAACCTTGTTTACTTTCCCCCTGTCAGCTGAACTTTATTCATTATTATTTTTATTTGGTTGTCACGTTTGAAATGTACCATCTTTGTGGATTATGCTTGATAAGCACTTGCCGTGGGTATAAGCTATCAGCTGGGTGGCTTTTGATCTCCCAGAATTCAATTTTTTCTGGCTTAAGATCAAAAAGACAACAACGATCTTGAAAGGAGACAGAAGCTTTATTGTCGTTATTTGAGGATGTCAGTGTGTTAGAATGGAGAAATGGGTTGTAAACTATTCTGTTATTTGGGACAAGTATTTTTCAACCTACATATAAACTTTAGGCTTGATAATTTCACCCATCTTTATTTGGAATAAAAGATGTTGTGCTGTCATGCTGATGTTGTCCACTCAGGGAAATCTGACAGTCAGTATGGTTACCTTTCTTGAGGCATTTGAAAATGTCACCAGGGAGGTACCGTTGCCAGAGGCACATTTTAACCGGCACTAAGAGAAATCAGGTGCTCTATCTACAAGCATCTCTGGAAAGGAAGGAATAAACAAGAAGCACCAATCTTGTATCACTCGCTTCGACAACGCCTTTCTACAGGCGGCAAAAAGAGAGCTGATTTATTTGACAAAGTCGAGTATGACATCCATCCGCAATGTAAATATTTTCTGTACTTGTTTAAACGACTCAGACACTCATTCCCAACAGGGCATTACTCATAATTTCAGACCCTTCCTTCACAAGGCAGATTTAGGTTGCATCTACCAAGGGCCTTTAATCATGTTAGCTCAGTGTTTCACAACCTGTGTGGGGTGCCAGGCTAATCCAGGAGGGACGTAGGGGACAGAGGAGGAACAGCTGGAGCGGGAAAAGCTGAATATATTGGATCAACCCTATCCTTGCTGCCAACGCATTTCTTTCACTAAGTGACAGGCAGCTACGTGAGAGCTGTCTTACTTTCCTTCAAGCGTTATGGTGGCCACTAATGCAGTGGCCGTAAAAACAGTTCACCTGCTTTCCCACAAGTTGTCTTTATTCAGCTTTCTCAATGACTGAGTCCAGAGGTTAATTGTTTGAATGAGGCCATGTTTGAAGAAGGAATCCCAAATATTTGGACATTTTTGGTTGTCGCTTTTTGAAATGTTCCATCTTTGAGTTTAGGAGTGGAATTTATATTTTTATGGGGTTTTATTTTTGTCTACTTTATATCTATATCTATTTCATATTGTGTGTCTCTCTGAGCCTTCATCAGGATAAAAATCCAAAAAATACTTAGCAGGTGCAATCCACCTCCCATTGAAGTCAATGGCTAAACTCCCGTTGAGTTGTATGGAGCTGGATTGCACCCAGAATAAATAAATATTCCCATTGGAGTAGACTCTAGCTCAGAATAACATGACATGTCTGTTCCATAATGATTAACTACAGGGTCATTCCTTGCAGGCAAAGAGGACGTAGTGGGATTTTGGAGAGATGTAGGTCTCCAATTCTGCAAAGACTGGGGCGCTTAACTATTTATATGAGCAGTGCCTTGAATTATTAATTATTATTATTATTATTATTATTATTTACTTATACAGCACCAGCGATAAGCTTGGCACTGCACAGTCATGGGGTGTTTTCAGATGTTACGGGGCTGCTTGGCCCCGTACCGAAAACAACCAAATCATCCCCAGCCAGGATGACCCCGTCACGCCGTATCAGACATGCTGGGGGATTCCGGCGGGGAATCTGGGAGGGGGCGGGGCCGCACGGTGCAACATGCGGCCGCACGGCCCCGCCCCCTCCACACTCCTCGCCGCCCACCCTCTGGGGAGACGGGCGGGCGGCAGGGCCAATGCAGCCGCAGTGTCTGGCCAAAATCGCCACGGCCCGGGATCCCACTGGTGATCCCGGGCCGTGGCGCCCAACCAGACGTGATTTTTTTTTTGGTCCCTGCTGGGGATCACTTTCACCACACTTCCCGGGAAATTCCCACGGCTAGCCCGGGAAGCGTGGTTGAAAATGACCCCATGTGGGTATTGACCATGGCGAACATCTGGCAGCCGCCAAAGAGACGTTCGAGGCACAGTGACCACAGGTGAGTATTCACCGTGGTTCATCTCATAACGTCTGAAAATACCCATGATCAGAGACAGATCTATGATGTGAGGGATTTACAATCTAGGATGGACAAAGTAGGGGAAATGATGGGAGGGGCATATAAGGAGAGAGAGGGGTACACAAGGGTCAGTTATAATAGGCAAAGGTGGTGCTTTTACATTGGGGTCCATGAGTCTGGGTGCCCAGGCTTCCTTGTGCAGCTGTGTCCCCTGCTACTGGGTGGTGGGGTCATTCCATCTTCTGCACCAGGCCCCATTCCAACCTAGCTATGCCAATGGGGATACATTGGGTAAAAGCAAACATGACCACGGCATGGCAGCATCCTGGCCCCACGAAGCCATGGCAGACACAATCCGGTCTGGGATGCTGAACAAACATGCCTGAGGCCGGGGTCTGCAGAGGGTGGGAAGAATGACAAATGTGTGGCCAGCCCTGCCCCCATGCTGTGCCCAGTGCCCCGCCATAACAGGCAGCCATGTTGGCCAATGACAGTCAACCATGGCGGCCAGCTGGGGCAGTCCCTAACCCGGGCCATGTCTGCCATCCCGAACAAGCGTGATAGCCTACATGGTGCCCCGATTTGACCCAGTTGGGAAGGCCATCGCCTGAGCTGTGACCTCAGAGGTTTTCCAAGGTCAGAGCCTGGGCTAGCTGCTGACACAACCCGAGGCAATCCTGGGCCAACACCTGGTGGTGCCTGCAAAGTTGTGCAGGTGAGGTCCGGTCCAAAGAGGCCACAGCGGGATGCTCTCAGATCTGTTTTTACCCGTTCATGAAGTTGAAAAGTTGCGAGTGCATGTGCTTAGCTTAGTTACAAGGGGAGTTTCAAGGGAAGGAGGGATGCTGAAGGATAAGATGATATAAGGAGAAGTATAAATAAACATAAGAGGTATGTTTTAGGAAGGATTTGAGAGTTGGCAAGGAGGAAGCAGAGTGTATGCACTTGGGTAAGTCAACGGGATTACTCAGATGAATAAAGCTACCAATATGGGCAAGTCTTTGCAGAATCAAGTTCTTCAGCTTTAAAAGAAGTAACTATTGAGGATTAAATTTGTTACTTAGGCCGTTTTTACACAGACGCCCCCCCCAACCCCCACTCGGTGTTTGGGCGGGTGTGTGGCAGGGAGGGCAGTCCATGTACATGGCTGGCGGTGGATGGGTGGATGGGTGTGTTCCAGCTGTGTGCCCGTGTAAACACCATGGGCAGTGGGTGTTTGTGCATGCAATGTCCCGGCGCACCCCCACCTCCACCTATCACACACCCGTCTTCACCCACGGAGCCCTCCGGTAAAATGGAGGAGGCTCCGTGGGTGGAGATGGGTGTAGGTGGGTGGGTGTCCGTGTAAACGGACACACACACGCCTCCACCTACCATGCCAAAACATCCACCCACCCCACCCCCGTCCGTGTATTAACAGCCTTACTTGTGTCATTCATTCAGGTTTTTATGATGATTGTTAATGTTTCTGCAGTTACTTTTTCCATGACTCTCATTAATATGTTTTATTCTCCAGCGACGCAGTGGCTATTTACAGTAGCTCTACCGTTTAATGTGTGAGCCTCTCACATGTATTTATAAAGAAAAACACTCTGACTCATTAGGAAAAATTAAAAACATGTGGAATAAATACTTCTTTAGAACTCTTCCCTCTGGAGAGGAGGCGTTGTTCTATTAGTATGCTCGGGCATCGTGAACTTTTATTAAAGAGTGATTTGAATTAAAGATGTAGCCAATTACTCAAAGGTAATTAAATTATTTATCCTACAAGGCAGACAGTGGAGAAATCCATGCCGAAGTGCCCAATCAAAGGGCATGTATTATTCAGAGTTAATTTTAGTAGTGAGATTTTAAAATACTGTTTTGTACAGAGAATTATTATTCAAAACACAGCATAAAGGATGCAAAATAATAATGAACAAAGAAAAAAAGTTATGCTGAATGAAGAGTATAGAGAGAGTAAAAAGTGATAATCGGTCCAGAGCAGAAAAATTGATTGTTTTAGAAAATCTGTAGTAGTGAATTAAATTAACTTGGAAAAACTGAACACAGATTTGTTCAGAGAGGATTGGATGGTAAACTCTTGGACATTCGGCAGCAATTAGCTGGTCTAGAAGAGTCGATTAGTGATCTTAGCAAGGCATGGGGAGGGCCTGGCCGTTAACTCTGGACCATGCTACCCAAACTACCTCCCTGCACGGTTCAGGTCATTTGTGCTCTGTAGATCTGATGTTGGCAGCAGGTCGGAGGCTCAATTCTATACCAGGGGCGCTGGTTTTTACAGTTTACCCTTTACAATCTGGTCTACTCCCCCCCTGGGATTCCAAACTGCAGATAGCCCATCTTATCTCAGATATTACAGGCTGGGATTTTTTGCCCTCCCATGTTGTTCGTTTATTTCATCTTCCAGTAAGGGGCAATATAAGATGTTTAGTTATCTATTTCCGTACTCCGGCCATAGTTGCAAGACTATTGTCTCATTCTTGGGTTTTCTCTTCATGGGGGTTATTTATGGCCGCTCTTTATGCTAAAGTGGGGGTTTCTCCACTGTTACAACAACCCCATTTGGACATTCAGCCTTCTCCTGGTGGAAGTTTTATCTCAACCCAGGAACTGGGGGTGGGGTGGGGTGGGGTGGGAGGGTGATTAATCTAGTAAATTCCAAGGTAGGTCATAGCTCCAAGGAGTCGCCCAGTGTAGAAGTTTCAGATGTCCCTTTTGACCCTGTTTTGCCTGATGGGCCTCCTTTAACTTCCCCTCGCAGTTCTCAATTAACAAATCCTCCTCCCCTTTTTCCTAGGGTTCCCTTAAGGGTTAATATAGGTTTGCCCCTAGTGGAGTCAGGCCCTCGGGGATCTGCAGAGATGCAATCCCCTAGTCTTATGGGAGGTTTGACTGATGATGGTTGTTTGGCGGGACCTGGGTTTACATCTATATCCCACTCCCATTGCCCTATTGTTCCAAGCCCGTGTTTAGCCATACAAGCAGCCTTTACTAGATGGGGATTTCCCCCTAGAGGGGCCTCTATTCTCGAAGAGCTTATGGCTGCTGACCTTACCTGTAGGACTGCTTTGCTAGGCCCTATGGGTTGATAGTTAAGTTTACAGGGTTCTTTTCCCTCCATACGATTTCCCAATATTGATCTGTTCCCCTTTTCCTACTCTATGATATCTGGCAAAGATTTTAGATGAAGAGTTTATTTTAACGGGATAGCCATTACGATAATATTAGGTTCATGTATTTTATATTGTGTTTGGCCATGATGGGAGCCCGACTTTTAGGGTTACCTTGGGTCGATATTATGGTTGCATATGCAACGATTCTGGCCATGTTATTTTCTTCATTTAATTTGGTCTTATCTGTATGATCTTCCTTTGCCAATATCGGTATTGGATTAATCTTTTTTGTGTTGGTTTGTATGTTTGTTTGCTTTGTTTGTTTGTTTTAAGCAATGACCACTGGTCATGCTTTAACAATAAATTTGATTGATTTGAGAGGAAGACTGGCCTTGTGACCTGGGAGTATTAATGAGGCAGGGTTTGGATTGGCATAATGGGTGTAGAACTTGGCCCCCATGCATGTAAAAGTGGGGGTGAGTTTGGGAAGGACAAATTCAACCTTGTGAGTTTGGGAAGGAGAGGATACTCTCTTCAATTTTAGCTCAGTAGCTGTTATTAAAGAATAATTCAAAATAAAAATGTAGCTAATTACTCAACAGAAAGGTGTGCTTGGTTTAGGGCAGGGCAAGGGGAAGAGGTTAGAGGAGAACGTCCAGCTACAGAATTCCTATATATCCTTGGGGATTGTTCCCCAAGCTGAAGCACAGAAAAATGTGAGAGTTTGCTGGAGTTAAAAATAAATAAATCATGCAAGTTGGAGCTGAATTCCCTGCTTCAACTGCCCTATGAGTTGCACACTGGTGCACCCCCTTCCCCACACCTACCAGCAGCAATTCAGTGCTAGAAGGACCTTGGGTGGCCGTATAGTCCACCCCTCTGCTTTGATGTAGGTTGACTACAGCTACAAATGACTGCCCACTCTCTTCAAGAAAACCTTCAACCACGGAGAGCCTACAAACTCCCTAGGCAGCCTGTTCCATTGCCAAGCTCCTACTGCTAGGAAGTTTTTCCTGATATTTAACCAAAATGAATGAACCTTCTTGTAACTTGGGGTAATTTTAGACGTTACGAGACTACAGTCAACCACAGTGAATCCCCTGTGGTGGCCGTTTATTCCGTAATGTCTGATGTGAGTTCCACCAAAGGTTCACCACAGTGAACCTCCCGCGGAATCACATTGACCATGATTCTGGACCCCCAGCCTCCCGGAGGTCCAGAATCGTGGTTAGCTGGACCACGATCCGGGATCGGCCAAATGTAACATCTGTTACATTGGCCCATCCCAGATTGTGGCCCAGACTGCGATGTGGGATCGGGTGCAGCGACCTGATCAGCTGCTGCACCTGCCCGTCTCCCAGAGGGCAGGCAGTCAGGGGACTGCGAGGCGGAGGGGGGGCTGTGCAGCTACACGTTGCACCATGCTGCCCCGCCCCTCCCCGATCCCCTGTAGGAATCAGGCCAGCACATCTAAATGATGGCTGGACTGATTCCTGTCCTGGATCTGAAACGGATCCCGGACCGTGGTTCAGTGTGGCGAGTCGAATGGCCCATCACGTCTCAAATTACCCTTGAGCTCTGCAGCCATGAAGAGAACAATTTCTTGCCATCTTTTTGGTGGAAACCCTTCAGATATTTGACAACTGTTCTCATGTCTCCCCATAAGCACCTCTTCTCTAGATAAACCTTCAACCTTTCCTTATAAAACTTGCTTTCTAAACCCTTTATCACCTTTGCTGCCAAACTCTGAAACCCCTCCAATTTGTCAATGTCCTTCTCAAAATGAGGTGCCCCAAACTGGACACGATACTCCAGGTGGGATCTGACCAGTGCCGAATAGTGGAATTATTACTTTCTCTGGCTTGGAATCAATGTTTCTGTTAATGCAGCCTAGAATTGCTTTAGCCTTGATCATAAGATGTGGGAGCAAAATATGCAGAAGATCCAGGAGATCCAGCATCTTGAGTCCTTGTAGAGTGGTCGGTGAAGCAGGCTGAGTCTCCTTGCCCTGGGAGACCCATGGGCTATTGGGCTGCCCATCTATTGCCTACAGTCCCATGTCTCTTCATATCTCAGTCCCCGTTCCATCTCTCCTCCATGCCTCCTGCTCCTATGATCTTTTATTGCCCAAACTAAATATGTTTATATTTGCATATATTTACATTAATCAATGCAAGCACATTTATGCAAATTAGCACGGTTCGGTTTCTTGCTAGGACAGCCTGGCGAGGACCTCACCAGTGTGGCAGTGACCGGAGCTGGAATTTGCCTGATGGGCTGACAGGGAGGAAAATGTGAGAGTTCCTGCTGAACACCTTCCTGTTTGGGCTACTGGCCAATTTTAAATTGCCAGTGTGGCAACCCAGACAAAAAGATTCTCTTGCCCCGATTTAAATAGATCTAACAATTTCAAAAACTGTGAGTACAAAAATAATGGGCACCACACATCAGGTGAGATTACAGTCCCTGACTTGCCAAAAGACACAGTCAGCACCATTGTACTGTGGGATATCAAAATTGCAATTTATGAGTACTAAAAAAATCAATATATATTTCAGATAAGCCTTTATATCGTAGGGGGGACATAAAAGTATGAATTTGGGATTGCTCAGGGGGAAAAAAGAAGCGAGCAGAATTTGTTTTGCATCCATGTTTTTCTTTTTTTTTATAATCCAGACAAATTACTTTTGAAGCCCAACAATGAATTTCAATCAGTTCTGTGAAAGATAAAATATGGACATTAGCGAATCTTTTCCCTCATTAATTCTTATTCTCTAGCAATTATGATAGTTATAAAGCTTTAGCACCACATCCCAGAAACAGATTTTTTTGTTTTACAAAAAAAATAAAAAAATAAAATGAAATTGTAAACAGAGATTCATTTTAGTTCTGTAAGGAAGGCTAAGAAGAAATGCCATCCCAAAATCATCTGTTTACAGCTGGTGGGGCTGATTCCAAGTCCTGGGGATCCCGCGTGGTCATGCACACGCACGTGGTTTCCATGCGGCACTAGGTGCCAGCAATGGTGGTGTGCACGGTTTCTGCATGCGTGCGTGCACACACCCAGCTACGCATGAGATCCTCAGGGTTTGGGATTGGCCCCACTGAGTTCCATGAGGAATGTAAGGGGTATCTAACATACCCAAGTAAACAGAATGTTGACAGGGTGTATCTGTTAGAGACAATTTTCAGTGTGTTCTGTTGTTAAGTTTTTCATGTTATAATGGCTTTTTAAAAAAAATAAAATGTAAATGCTATGATTGTTATTAATAAGAGTCATGGAAAGCTCAGTAGGCTGGTAGTCTCACCAACGGCAGTACGTTTAGGCGGTTCCAGCACAGCAATACAAATCACCTCTTGAAATGAAATTTGTTTCTATCTTTCAACTCTCCTGTTGCAATGCTAGTGTGCAATCTGATTTAGTGGGGTGGGGGGGAATAAAATAAAATTTAAAATCATCAACAGTCATTCTCCCCACTCTCTGCAGAATGCCTTTGCATTCCACCCTCATTGACGGATTACACCCTGTCAGATAGGGAGGTTTGAAGAAAGAAAGAAAGAAAGAAAGAAAGAAAGAAAGAAAGAAAGAAAAGCAAAACATTATTTGCATTGGATGTGCGGTAATATAATTGAGGCACGCAGAACAGCATATTTATTTCAAGGGTGTAGAATAAGATAAATTATGAATGAATGTAGCCCATTACAAAAGGGCTGGTTCTTCAGCACAGAATAAGGGTCAGAACTGCTAAACAGAGTTACATCAGCTGAGAGTGGGGACTAGTGTTTCAGTTTTGTGCAGCTGGGCTACTTTCATTGACAGGATTTTTCTTCTATGCTGAAGCAGGCTAGAAGTCTGAAGCTAGATTTAAGAATAAAACAATCATAGAATCATAGATTCTATGCGTCATGGAGTTTATATTCCCTGTAACCCCCAGGACTGCCTTAACAGCAAGGGCAGGGCTACCAAGCTGTATAAAAAGACCTGGGTGTGGTAAGACATGGATATCCAGGTCCACAGAATCCCTGATACTAGGAGAGAGAGGCTGGGAAAGGGAAAGGAAGCTCCTCCTTTGTGTCCTGGTCTGTTGTGGGGAAGGCTCTAGGGAGCTGAGGAGAGTCCAAGGGACCACGGAGGAGCCAAAGGAGCTGGGAGCCAAGGAAGAGTTTGCCCCAGAATTTCTGATGGAGCAGGCAGCCAGGTTCACCAGCAGTGCCTGAGGAGCCTGGCTCAGGACTGGAATTGGGTGCAGAGAACTAGGCCCACGCCTGCAAGCTGGGCCCATATCAAGGGGCAGAGGCAACATGGAGCAAAGGAGCTCAGTTGAGCCTGAGCCCTGGACTCGAGTGGGGGGATCTGCATGAGGTTTAAGCAATGCTAGACAATTTTAAGGGTGGATGTGGAAGGAAAAGGCCAAGGGGCCAACACTCTGCCCCAGTTGTTCTGAAAATGTTCTAGCGGCACTCAAGCTGCTTGCAAAAAGCCCCACCAAGAAGATTTTTTTCAGAGTGGGCAGCGGTGAGTGCTTCCCCCACTGACTCTTAAAACATCCTTCCTACTGAGGTTGCTGCCACTCCGGGATGCCTCTTTGAGAGCCAGGGAGGCACCACAACCTTTGTGGGAGGAGGCCCAGGGGAAGCCAAGGCTGGCCATGGGGTTTGGGAGGTCCACTGCTTAGGACGATCACTTTTCATTGCAGGGGTGGCATAAGCTCAGGGCTGCCACAATCTTGTTATGCCACTGCCCACACTCGCATGTCCCAGAAGAACAGTCCAAATAGCCAAGAAGGGCTATTTGGACTATCTTGGTTTGCTGCATATCTTTATATTTGGATATAGTTGACTAGGGATTACGTTCTTGTGGCTGAAAGACTGATTAAAGAGAATTCACTATTTGTTTCATTCTGCCCTCTCCCTGATATTTAAGGCATAGAAATGAAAGATGTGAAGGGGCAGCCCACCACAATATACCCTCAAATCAATATGAAATCTAAGGCTGAAATGAGATCTTGGTAAACCGATTAATAGATCCTGGTGCTCGATCCATAGCGGGACAAAATGAGCACTGGGATGTGTTCATCAAGTTCTCAGTGAACAAAAAAGTAAAACCAAACCAAAAACGGACAAGTACTAGCTGGGAGCACTGGTGAGGGGAGCCGGCCCAAGCACTCTCAGGCAGCTCGTCAATTTACAAACCCATGCCCCCCAACACCACCAAACAGCTGTTTGGCAGACTGGGGGATGGGGAGCCCACAGCTGCTTATTCTGGCACCTCCACTCCCCAGGTTCTCACCTCACTGCTGGGCTGGGGGTGAGGGCGGAGGCTCCTACTTCTCCAGTCGCTGCTGGCTGCTCACTGCTCCCTTCTCCTCCCCTGGCCTGCACAGCTGAGCATGGGGGACTTACCTGCTGGGATTTTTCTGAGCAGGGCCAGGAAGGGGAGGCCTCTTCCCACCTGCATTCAATCCCCTAATGAGGGGAACCCCAGGGGAAATGCTATCAGAGGCACACACAAGATTCATGTTGTTACCTTCTTATGTTCTTACAATATGTAATTGTCTGTTTCGCACGGGACTTGCTGGGCTTTAATGACTCCGATGTAAGCCCAAGCTAATACTCTCTGTTTGGAAGCTTGGTATTGTGATACACTTGAGTTACCTAATACACATGAGTATTGGCCATCTGGAGGACACAGTGGCAGGGTAATCATTTATTTTCAGTGGATCCATAATCACTGAGCCATTTTCACCAAAGGCCTCAATAGTCCTTAATTAAATTAACACAAACACTATTGTGCACACTTCGGTCAGTTCCACTATTGCCACCCAACTCCTTCTTTTACAATATGGGGAGAAATGGCTTACGCATAAACTCTCTTTATTAAAACTGCAATTATATGAAGTTTGATCATCCAAAATTTGAGTATGTACCCCCGCATCCAAAATTTCTACTGAAACAAATGTCATTCATCAGAACACTATAGATGTTTCCAAAGACATTTGGATAATCAGACTTATCTGCAGCACATCGGCCTCCTATCTGCATAACCATCTCAGATTGAGACATGAGAAAAATGATTTTTAGCAAAGGCGTATTATTGCCTCTTCTGAAGATTGGTCCACATCACCATGCTGCATGGCATAACTGATAATTTCTTTTTCTGGTACTGGGACAAGAGAGAACGCAGCTCAAAATTACAATGCAAACCAAAGTTGAGGAAATTTCTGTACTTGCTTTACCTTAGGTCTCATTTGCACAATATTAGATGGATAGGGTGGCCAGATGCACAAATTTTAGAGGACTCATAAGAAATACAGGTTGCAGGACTGCATTAGTGTATGTAGGGATGCCATAAAGGGCATCACTGCATGTCCTTTGCCTTGTGGGAAATAGAGAAGTAGAGAGGGGAGGGGCAAATGAAATGCAGGTGAATGAACAGTTACGTGGATATATTTTTACAGTACAATTTATTTATTTATTTACTTATTTATTTATTTTAAGAATTTGATACCCCACCCCTCCTGTCACAGGCAGTCCGGGGCAGCTAGCAACACCAATACAAATACAAATATAAGATATCATGAAACAAATTAAAACATCATACAATAATAACAACAACGGTAAAAAAGAAACAAAACCCCACCCCAACCCTCACCAGTCTCCCCACCCCCTACCCACCCTTACCCCTCTCCCTTGCCAAACGCCTGATGGAACAGCCATGTCTTACAGTTCCTGAGAAAGGCTGGGAGGTCCAGGGCCAGACGGGCACCCACCGGGAGGGAGTACAAGACCAACTCAAGTAAAGTAGGGATGGGCGAACAGAACGTGGTTTGGCTGTTCAGTCGTTTGGTTCGAAACCCAAGTTCAGGTTTGATGGTTTGGTTCAGCCGAGTTTGGTTTGGCCGAACTTGGCCGAATATTCAAAAATAGCGAAACTGAAACCAAAATGAACTCAAAATCGAAACCTAATTTTTGGCCCTGGAAAGATGTTTTTCCCGCCCCCGAACTCATCCAAACTCATCTGAACACAACCAAACTGTTCAGTCATTCGAGAGTTCAGTTTGGACGTTCGGTTCGGACGTCTAAACAGAACGATTTCTGTCTGAACTCCGAACATCCGAACCGCGTTTGCCCATCCCTAGAGTAAAGTGCACTTTGGTGAGTTGTCAGACGGGAAGGGTGTTATGCGAATGAGTTATGTAGAGTTGGGTAGGGTATATAGGTTGAGTCCAGTTGAGTATGTAATCTTGGGTATGTAGGGTTTCCACCTCTTACAGTTTTTACCCTGAAACTCCCATAGGACAAGAGGTGGCAAGGCAACCTTATGCATGTCAGAAACTCACTGCATACTTCTTTCAACAAAAGAAAACATTGTATTCATCCCAGATGAACTTGCGTTTTATTATCAACATCCAATATATTGACGACGAGAGATTTTGTTCTCTGCTCGAATCATAAAACGTTTGTGTGCTGTTGAAAGCTGACTCTCTAAGTAGTAAGCATTTTAAAAGCACAATTCACGTCATTTATTCAGAATGATAGCCTGTGTATAAAAAAAGACATGTCTGCTTGTGGCGACACCAACAGACCACTAGAGACTCATGTTAAAACTGCAAGAATCTTCCTTTACCCATATTCCCTGCTTGGAAAGGAGCTGTTTGTTTAAATTTCCTCAGCTGAAAGATATCGGCATTTCCTGACAGGCCCTTTCAGTAAAAGAAAAGATACAATGTAAATGCTTTCAAAAGCACAATTAAAAAAACACTTGGGCTTTGTGTGAGTTTGCCACAAATCATTTTAGCATGATGGGAGGTATATTCTTTGCCTTGAAAACATATGCTGGAACATGCTGGCATGTGGAGAGATTTAATCCAGTTCACTGATGTGCATTTCAATATGGGAACAGGAATTTTGTTTTGCCACAGAGGGAATAGCTTTCTATGGGCGAAAAATGCCTTCCAAGTGTAACGCCCTTGACTTCAGTAGAACTATACACAGATAAATTGATAAAGTTGGCCATTGACTGTATGCCTTATTATTTTAATTTGGTGTACAACATCGATATAATACTTTAAGAGCACAATCCTCCACCATTAAACTCAATGGCTAAACTCTCATTGACTTATTAGAAGAGGATTGTCCTGTAAGTGTTCAAAGTCCTCTGCAATCCTTATCTAATGCACCAATACCATTATTATTGCCATTTTAAAGATCAGGAACTGAGGCTGAGAGATAGGGTGTTAACCTGCGCCGGCTACACGTCCCAGGGAGGGGGGGGGCACCCCTAGCTGGGTCAGGCCAGGGAATGGAATACATGTTCCCATGGCCTGACCTAGCTGGGTGGGGGCAGAGAGCGATGTGTGGGGAGCTGGCTCCGCCCCTGCGCTGTGGCCGGTGCCCCAACCCCCACCAGGACAGGCAGCCATGGCTGATTGCCATGGCAACTCCTCATGCAGGCCTGGGTTCCTTCCAGGCCCAGGTTTCCGGCCCAGCAACCTACCCTGCCGGGGTCTGAACCGGCGGGCCCTTATCTGGCAGGCCCGGAACAGACGTGCAGGTTCAGCGCTGGCCCAGGCAGGAATAAGTAACATCAGGGCATTTGAAAACACCCATAGTAACTTGCCCAAGACCACCCAGTGAGTTTACAGCTTAGTTGGGATGTGAACTCTCATTTCTCAGATCCAGGTCAAACACCTTATTCACTAAGCTACCCTGGCTCTCATAGTATGGGGATATTGGTCAATAATCAGCAATAAAGCTAGTAACAAGGAAGAAAACTGATAGATCATCTTGAGGCTGAAAAACAGTCAGAAAGAAGATGTGTTTTATACATTAAACTCATGTTTGTAGATTAATCTTTTCAGCAAGGACTGAACTCAGGATCTAAAATTCTAGGACAAGAAGATCCTTAAATGGAGGGAAAATATATAACATCCCAGGAAACAACAGTATGGAACCAAAATATTTTGTTAAAACACATTATATTTATTGCCCACTCTCTGGGTCCACTGACAGCACAGCCAAACTCATTTTGACTTCAGCCACGTTATTCTGGTGCTGAAAGTGTGCACAGAACGTATCTCATACTAATTTGTCTATGGCATCATAGGCCGTTTTCCCCCGGTGCTGCTGGGTGGGGGGATGGGTGTGTGCCGGTGGTGGGTGGAGGTGAGTGTGCTGCCTTTCCCACGCACGCACACCCATCTCCACCCACAGAGCCTCCTCCATTTTGTCGGATGGCTCCATGGGTGGGTGATGGGTGGAGATGGGTGTGCGCTGGGAACTCATGTACCCCAACACCTACCGCCCACGGTGTTTCCACAGGCGCACATCCATCCCCCCATTCACCACTGTGGCGTGTGCACGGACGCCCCTCCCCACCGCACACCCACCCACACACCCGGGGGCCGGGCTGTCTGTGTAAAAAAGGCCATAGTTATAATTGCCATGAAAATGGACTGTTACCACAGGTGAGGAATGAGAACAGATGTACACCAGTTCCGCAACCCTTCTGTGCACTGCAAAGCAGGCTAACCCCATTTGCTGAGTGAGCAGTTCCACCGAGTATTCCTAGCATGAGCAAGGGTTGAACAGTCAAAACTAGCGAATGATTTCAGTTGAGCGACTGCTTTATTTTGTTGTTATCTTCAGAGGTGCCACACTGGGCCCTGGCCTTGCCTTGCCTTGCCTAAATTAAGGTAAATAAATACTGCCTCCTCCACCCTACATAAAATAGCATTGAATTCAATTGAGTTATGTACTCTGAATTTACATCAGTGTGAGGATCAGAATCCAGCCCTTTGAGTTAGGGTGGGAATAAGTAACGTCAGCATTTAAGATAAACCCTTTAAGACATGAAAATCTAATTTGTGTGGAAATATAATTAGTGGTGAAAAGAAATGGAAGGGTAATAGAGGTAGTACCAGATCCTTCATGTAACATGCAAATAAACATGTTTGTAATGAGAATGGTCACAAAACAGCTCTCATTTACATCAAGGCAAATTCAAAGTGAGTCCACCAATTCACTGTAATATATCAGATTTACGCAGATGTGTCAATATGAGCAGGAATTGGTTATTGCTTTTACTAAGGCCCTTTTTACACAGACACTCTAACACCGATAAAATGGGTGTTACATTTTATTATACATGGTACAGGGCAACACTGCAGTCCTGAAACATGGGCCCTTTTCACACGAGATGCCTCCACCCAAAACTGGGTGGAGATGGGTGGAGGCGTCTGTGTAAACACCACGGTGGTGGGTGTAGATGTATGCATGCTCCCGCGCAACACCCATCTCCACCCACCACCCACCCACGGAACAATCGGCAGTGGAGTCTGTTGCTCCGTGGGTGGGTGGTGGGTGGAGATGTGTGTTGCGTGGGAGCATGCACACACCTACACCCACCACCCACAGTGTTTACACAGACACCTCCACCCATCTCCACCCAGCGAAACTGGGTGGAGGCATCTTGTGTGAAAAGGGCCCATGTTGCAGGGCTTCAGTGTTGCCCTGTACCATGTATAATAAAATGTAACACCCATTTTATCAGTGTTAGAGTGTCTGTGTAAAAAGGGCCTAAGTATTGGTAGTTACTAAGAATTTGTAGCATAGTATGGAAAACTGTGTCAAAGTTAGGAATCCTATGTAGTTGCAGAAGCATCTGGACTCCAACAATATGTTGGAAAAATCCAGTCTGGGTTTCAGCCTTCCCATTGGGTAGAGAATGCAGTTGTCAGGGTATTTAATGATCTGCTGAATATTTTAGATCAAGGACAGCTGTCCATTTTGCTTATTCTGGTCCTTATAGCAGAATTCAATATGATTGACCACAGAGTTGCTGCTTCAGTGGCTCAGGGATGTCACTGGTGTGGTGGGAACTGCTGGTTGGTGGCTTCAGTCATACTTGGAAGAGCAAAGTCAATTGGTGGTTATGAATGGCTATGCATCATGCCTGAGAGACTTGAAATATGGCGTCCCCCAAGGTTCACTTCTTTCTCCCATGCTATCTTATCCTTCAGGAATGTCATGACTAAGCACGGGGCTGAGTATGATTAATATTGGGGATGTGCGAACGCGGTTCAGATGTTCGGCGTTCTGGCCAAACTCGGCCTGTTCGGACAACCGAACGGAACATCTGAACGGAATGTTCGAACAACTGAACAGTTGGAAAAGTTTGGATGAGTTTGGGGGCAGGAAAAACATGGCTTTGGGCAGGAAAAACGTGTCTGGAAGGGGAAGGCAGCTGAGGAGCAGACTTCCTGGTACCAGGGGTGGAGACCAGGGGTGGTTTCAGGGCCAAATGATACCGATACTGATTTTTTTTTTTCAGTGTTGGTATCGATAGCGCTATTTTCGGATGTTCGGTCAAACCGAACTCTGCCGAACCGAACAACCGAACCTGAATTCGGGTTTCAAACCGAACGACCGAACGTCCGAATATCGGAACCGCGTTCTGTTTAGGGATGGGCGAACAGAACGTGGTTCAGATGTTTGGATGTTTGGTCGTTCGGTTCGAAACCCAAGTTCGGGTTTGATGGTTCGGTTCAGCCAAGTTTGGTTTGGCCGAACTTGGCCGAACATTCAAAAATAGCAAAACCAAAACCGAAATGAAACCGAAACCGAAACCGAATTTCGTTTTTCCTGCCTCTGAACTCATCCAAACTTGTCCAAACACGACTGAACTGTTTGGTCGTTCGAGAGTTTGGTTCGGATGTTCGGTTCGGACGTCCGAACAGACCGAGTTCGGTCCGAACTCCAAACATCCGAACCGCGTTCGCCCATCCCTAGTTCTGTTCGCACATCGCTAATTAATATACTGATACACAACTATAAATATCTTGCCCTGTGAGCCCTGCTGCCTTGGCTTTCTGCCTTGGAGGAATGCCTGAATAGTATAACCGACTGGATGCCTCGGAACTATCCAGGGCAGACGGAGGTGATGCTGTTGGGCAGGAGTAGACAATATGAGGATGCCCTCGCCCCCTTCTTTCCCCTGCATGTTGATGGATTCTAGGTAGAGGTGATGAGTCAGGTAAAGAACTTCAGTAGCATTTTTGGCCACACCATGTCTATGAAAATTCAGGTATTGGACATGGTTTGGATATGCTTTTTTCAGCTATGCAATTAGTGTAAGCTATGCCCCTTATTTATTCAAGGCTGACCTTGCCATAGTGACCTATGCCCTGGGAACCATGAGGCTTGATTTTTGTAATTCCTCCTTTTATAGGCTTCCAGCAGTGCTCCTCTGTCACTTGCAGCTTGTTCAGAATGGGGCAGCTTGGCTTACTGATTTGGGCAGTTGTGGTCATATTATGACCACCCTGCATTCTCTGCATCGGCTGCCTGTAGAGCGTCAGATTGAATTGTGTTGCTGGTTTTTAGGACCCTGAATGGTATTCGCCCTGGCTATATTTGAGACCTACTCCTGGAGCTGCACCCTGATGGTTATCTGCGCCCAGAAACCACCCCTGTTTGAGGTGCTCACCATTGCACCTTAAGTTGGTGGGTGATTGGGCCTTTGCAGTGGTGTGCCCCTCAGTGTGGAATTCACTCCCTTTAGATATTCATCTCCGTTCCTCTCTCCTCACCTTTAAAAAGCACTTGCTTTTAGGGTCCATTGCTGATTCCCTTCATGTGTTTTTTCCACCCTTTTTACCTTCCCCTTTTAAATGATTTTTAAATCAGTTAATATTTTTAATTGATTTTATATTGTTTTATATTTGTTTTATAAACTACACTACTACTCACTCCTCATCCTTTATTGTTTGGCCATAGCCATTGCAAAGTACAAACATAAATAAATAATTTAAAAAAACCTACTTCTGTTTACAAAGTTTCTAAAATACATATCTCACATTTCAATTAATACATAAATAATAAATAATAAATAATAATAAATAATTCATTTATAAAATTAAAACCATAAAACAAAACTTGATTTACATCCCAGTCAAAATACAACTGGGGGACGATTTGGGGAGTATCTCGACTGCATTTCCACTTCGACTACTATTTGGTGGGGGCCGGGAGTACTACCAATCTTTAATGAAAGCTAATTTCAGTGTTCATTGAGGACACTCAGCCCTTCCCAAGATCACTCCTGTACTTAACAGCAGCTTAACACAAACGGTCTCATAGTTAAACTCTGTTACAATGAAATCCAGATTATAGTGAAACTTTTCCTAGGTGTCAATCATGTATTATTTATTGTTGACCCTTATAATAAGATTCTGCCATGTGGGAAAAATAATCTTCCTATAAAATGCTTACAATGTATTTACTTGTCCTTATAGGAGCTTGCTCCACCGTAACTTTCTAAATTCATTATTAATAACAAAGGTTGTATTTAAGATTCCAATGTCTACTGCTTAATAACACCTAAATTAGTCTCGATGGAATTAGCTGTAATTAAGGACATTGTGAAATATGGTGGGGGCAAACAGAATTACACTGTATTACTTTATTAATAATATTCTTTAACTACACTGTAAATTGCTATTAGGCTTGCATATTACTGCCTGGATATGGAAATAGTCTTTTGCTATGCTAATCTAACACAATTTTCTTTTAAATGTAAACAAATTATACTCTATTAATATGCTGTTCTACTTGCATAGTTAATTATTGTAACAGTAAGGAATAAAATTGTTCTGCTTTCTCTGTTTCTGATGGTAAAAGGGCTACATAAATAGTTTAATAGGGAACTAATTATTCAAAAAATTTAGATGCCTAAAATGTGTTTGTAATTATATTAAAATGGTCTTCTGTTCAAATATTGGAAAGCCTGCTAATTGGAGGCTAGCTGGAAATTTAAATATTGTGAATCAATGATTTTAATACAGTACATGTTTGGTTGCGTTTCTGTTCATATTTGTCTTTTGGAAATGGAGAGAATATTTAACGGTGTTTAATAAGAGGAGTTCTGAATTTCATACCAATGATGTTGGTAAGTGGCAGACATGAATTTTAAACATGTATGCTGCAGCATTATCCTTCATTTAGTCAAGGGGGAATGGCAACCGCTCAGCACTGCAGCACCAACAACAACAAAATCAAATGCTCAGAGTGCGAGTCGATGGGAGAAGAGAGCCTGATACCGACCAAATCAAAACGTACTGGAAAATGCTACACGACAACCTAACAAGAGCTGATACGGCTGCAAATTGATAAATTGTGTTAGGTAAATAAACACATGTAGCACATCACCTGCCTGCGCTCAGAGGAACGCAAAGATGCATCACCGTCTCAACCTGAACTTAGGAAGTGTCAAGTGTTAAGGACACAGGGGTCAGTTTGGAGGCACCTAAGGCAGTGGGAATGGTGAGCTCCTGGTGTTTTAGTAGATCTTGGTAGTATGCCCCGAGCTGCCGTTTGGCTGGAGGAAGCTGGATATAAGTCATTAATAAATATACTTATACATAAATAAGAACAAAGCTCGACTGCAGGGGGAATCCTGCAGTTCCTATATTTTACTGAAGCCACATTCACGGAAGGTCTCTGTAAGAAGAAAATGACTATGTCGTCCTCCCTGGGGGCTTGTGGCATGGCCATGGCTCTACATACATGTTTGGATGTATGCTCCTTTCCTACATGAACTGACATATTTGCTAATGCCCCATGCTCTTCTCTGCTTTAGTGCTGTTATCCCAGATCCCCAGCTGATCTAAACATGTCCATTTCCATTGAGTATTTGGATGCAAAGAGGATAGCTTTTATGATCATATGAAGGGGGGGGGGGAAAGAAGGGGGAAATGAGACCAAGAGGGTCTGTGTCTCCATGACTGCAAAGAGTTTTATTGTGAAAAAGTCATTGGGACACAGTAGCAGGCTGAATTGGAGTGCTCCAGCTGTACTGTCTCCAGAAATTCCCAAGTGTGCATTAGGGGACAGCTCAGGTGACAGCTGTTGGGCCTAACTGGGTCAAGAGACTGGATGTGGGCAGTCAGGTGACCAGGAGCTCTGGGCTTTAGGGCTGGGTTGGAAGTTAGTTTGGCAAATAAGATCATCAGGAAGATGAGAGGATTTCTTGGTAGTCTCGGGAAGGTGGTCCCCGTAGCAAGGGATGTGAAGTAAGAATTCACATTGATGTTAAGAGTTTTGTGTTTGGGCATGAGTTTGTAAAGTTGGGATCACTGCTAGGTGGCACCCTATGACAAATCAGGGACTGTTGGCTGAGGAGCAGTGTGTGTGGTATCTTATTCAGGGCATTATTTGGTGACCCAGCTCCTTGCAGGGGTGGGTCACTGTGAACACATGCCTGTGCTTCAGTTGGCAGTGACAACCAGTAGCTTTCTGGGCACAATTCGAGGTGCTGGTTTTGATCTTGAAAGCCCTAAATAGCCTTGAGCCCACATATCTGAAAGATCACCCACCTCTCCCACTATGCTGCATCCTGTTCCCTGGGGTCAGCTGGGAGCACTCTCCTGCCAGTTCCATCTGGCAGGTTCATACAGCAAGAACACACAAGGAGATGTTCTTAGTTGCTGTTCCAGTGCTATGGAACTCCCTTCCCCAGGAGATTCATCACAGTCCAAGCCTGAGACTTCTGCATGGGGTGTGAACTGAGAAGAACCTGTCATAAGAATTTTGACCCCTGCAGTCTGAGAGGTAATTCCTAAATAAAGGTCACAGGCTCAGGTAGGTGTACCAGAAAACAAAAGGCTGCATTGGAGCTGAAACGAATATCAGCTGTGAATACCATAGATGTTGAATTCTCCCACTTCAGATCGGGTCTGACAAAGCTGCTACAAAACAATATTCATGCTTGATTTGTTTGAATATTTGGTTCAGGGTATTTTTTCTTCATTTTTTTCCAGTTATTTTTTTCAGATTTTCAGTCAAATAATCAAATATCCAAAACAAAAGGAACTGAACTCCACCTCCTGTCCCCAAGAAAAGCAGGTTAGTTGCATGTATATTCATTTCAGTGTTAATTTAGATATTTGGAACGCCATCTGATAATGTGAATAATATTTGAAATATGGAATCTGCTTTTCGTTTCAGTTCTAGGCTGCATTCATACAACACTCTTCTAGAAGGGGTATTACCCCAAACCCACATTATTAGTGCTAATTAAATCTGTTACCACACTCGTGTCCCCTTTGTGATCCTGTGACAGAGAAGGAAGAAGCCACGTTCACAAAACCCTTCACACATAGCAGAAACGTACACAGCATGGCCTGTGCATCTGCCCCACATGAGTGCTTGTGTAGTGTGAACAAACCCATGCAAGACAATTCCATAAGATTGTCTTGCATGGGATTGTCTTGTCCATAGGGGAAGACCATTCACATGGCACTAGCACCCACAGGGTAATACAAGACAGGTCACAATCCACAGGTTTCCACCTTGTTTCTGGTGTTTTTTTAATGTAGTCAGAGTGTTAGTGGATTTAGACAAAGGGTAAAAGGGTAAAAACAGAGGAGCGGGGTCTCCATCCCAGTCCGTGGCAGGAAACAGCAGTGGCCACACTCTGTGTTGGGGGTGGCACTGCACAAACATGCTGGCTCTCAGGAGAGCTGTTCCACTGCCTGCATGATAGGTCCTCACAACATCAAACATGAGGTTGGCAGATGGCAGGCCGCATCCTCTTCCTGACCATGCCACCAGAACCCCGCCCCCTGCCATGATGGGCAGGCATAATGTCCAGCCTCTGCCCTGCGATGGAGATGGCAGGGTCTAACAGATGCGCTGGCCTGATGTGGCCCACATAGGAGGCCCTTGGTCTGGAATTGGGCTCAGGACCTATTCTGGGCCAGCTGCCTATCTGCCCTGGGGTATTCCTGGGGCAACATCTGGCGGTGCGGGACCACACATGTGGTGAGTCTAGGGCCACAACAGGCCATAGGGGGACTGTGTCGCATTTGTTTTCACCCGAAGACTCCACCCCAGTAAAAAGGGAGGAGAAGGTAGATAGGGAAAATTTATGGAGGTTTTTTGGGGGGAAGGGGGCAGAAGAAGGGGGAAATGGGACCAAAGGGAAACAGTTACGGAATGGTTGGAAAGGGTTATCGAACTCACTTCATAGATTTTAGGGATGGGCGAACGTGGTTCGGATGCTCGGAGTTCGGACCGAACTCGGTCTGTTCGGACGTCCAAACCGAACATCCAAACCAAACTCTCGAACGACTGAACAGTTCGGTTGTGTTTGGATGAGTTCGGGGGCAGGAAAAATGTCTTTCCAGGGCCAAAAATTAGGTTTCAGTTTTGATTTTGTTTCGGTTTCGCTATTTTTGAATGTTCGGCCAAGTTCGGCCAAACCGAACTTGGCTGAACCGAACCATCGAACCCGAACTTGGGTTTCGAACCGAACAACAGAACATCCGAACATCCGAACCGCGTTCTTTTCACCCATCCCTAGTAGATTTGGGGAGGCAATAAGAAATCTGAAAACATTCTTTGCTTCAGTGTACATAGGATTGGTCCCAGGGCATCAGAATGAAGTGACTGCATCTGAGTGGTAGCACCCAAGTATAGCAACTTGGAGAGGAAACATGGAAACAGCTTGTGGTAGAAAGAAAATGATAGATTTCCAAATGGCTAATCTCCAGCCACCCACACAAGTTTTGTCTCCCTTTAGCACCTTTCTCTGTTGCTAAGTCTCGCATCCAAAAAAATGTGGAGAGGAGACACTGCAGATTACAGTTGCAAAACTGCATTTAGGTTCGTTGAAAAAGAACCCTGAAAAATATCTCAACAGATGCAACACAGCAATTATTTTCTTTAACAGGGCGACTCAAGAGAGGGCAGGGGCCACAAAGCAGTATCAAGGAATGGGTTGAAGCCATACAATGACCATAACGTAGGTCTGGATCGAGGAAGGATGGTGCAAGTTACTGAGTAGCAAGTTGGCAAGCCTGCAATTACTCAGTCTGCTCTAAGGAAATGGGGAAGACAGCCAGCTTCTACAAGAAGATCTCTGTGTCAGGAGAGAAAAATGTAAACTTCCTCTTCTATTGAACCATCTGAAAAGGACTCGAGCCGCCTACTCTTCTTTTTCCTGATAGAGACGACACATGCGATGGGCGAGACTTCAAAATGTTAGAGTTGATGAGGAGTCCATAAGATTTACATGTATTAGTCTGACTGATGTTTTCCCAAGCTGACACAATCATGATCAATGATTTGAGGATTTAGCTAGGACATTGATCATTAACAGCATTACGATGATTAAACATGGTATCTGCTTTGATTATCTGTAGGTTCTACTCTGAGACAATATGCTTTGTTCATCACCTCCAAGGCATTGTTAGGGGACTCGGTAATAATACAGAAACACTTCCCTGACGCATAAGTGTGTGGCCCAAATGTGAATCTCTGGATGTGTTTTAACCAAGTTTGGCACACTTTGTATTCTGTGCAGTTTCTATGAAATCAAATAGCATTTTGCTCCATGAAAATATTAAGCCTGAGAGTTATTGGAAGAAGACTCAATAATAGATTCATGCTACCATGATGCAAAAGGGAATTGCCCAACATTTTTTTTAATGGTCCTTCTGTATCATTTTTATATTGGGGGGGGGGGATTTTCTTGCAGCATTCAGCACAAATTTCTTCTTTTTACCCTCAAGGCTTTTCACGTCCTTTCCCCCAACCCATCTTCTTGCACTTTCTTGCACATTTCTGCCTGGGAGCTGCACTCCCACCACATTCCTTCCTGGGAGTCGCACTCCCGCCACATTCCTTCCTGGGAGTCGCACTCCCGCCACATTCCTGCCTGGGAGCCGCACTCCCGCCACATTCCTGCCTGGGAGCCGCACTCCCGCCACATTCCTGCCTGGGAGCCGCACTCCCGCCACATTCCTGCCTGGGAGCCACACTCCCGCCACATTCCTGCCTGGGAGCTGCACTCCCGCCACATTCCTGCCTGGGAGCCGCACTCCCGCCACATTCCTGCCTGGGAGCCACACTCCCGCCACATTCCTGCCTGGGAGCTGCACTCCCGCCACATTCCTGCCTGGGAGCCGCACTCCCGCCACATTCCTGCCTGGGAGCCACACTCCCGCCACATTCCTGCCTGGGAGCTGCACTCCCGCCACATTCCTGCCTGGGAGCCGCACTCCCGCCACATTCCTGCCTGGGAGCCACACTCCCGCCACATTCCTGCCTGGGAGCTGCACTCCCGCCACATTCCTGCCTGGGAGCCGCACTCCCGCCACATTCCTGCCTGGGAGCCACACTCCCGCCACATTCCTGCCTGGGAGCTGCACTCCCGCCACATTCCTGCCTGGGAGCCGCACTCCCGCCACATTCCTGCCTGGGAGCCACACTCCCGCCACATTCCTGCCTGGGAGCTGCACTCCCGCCACATTCCTGCCTGGGAGCCACAACAGACTCCACTGCCAATTGCTCCGTGGGTGGGTGGTGGGTGGAGATGGATGTTGTGCGGGAGCATGCACACACCAACACCCACTGCAAGTGGTATTTACACAGACGCCTCCACCCATCTCAGCCCAGAGAAATGCACCCCACCCACTACAAGTGGTGTTTACACAGACGCCTCCACCCATCTCCACCCAGAGAAACTGGGTGCAGGCATCTCCTGTGGTGCCCTGTACCATGTATAATAAAATGTAACACCCATTTTATCGGTGTTAGAGCATCTGTGTAAAAAGGTCCATAGTGTAAAGTTATATTTATGTTCTCTATTATTGTAGTTCTTCATCAATTGCAGTTCATCATTAAATAACTAGAAGATTAATTGATTTAAAGTGATACAAATAATCAATTAAAACTGTAATTGGTTGCTATATCCCCACTAAACTGGTATATATGTTGTTCTAAGAGAAGAGGGCAGCAGACCTTGTGACTCCATGGCCTTTTTTAAATGGACCACCCGCCAAGCAGCGGTCCATGGTCAAACCACTACGGGGGCAGTGTAGGGGGGTAGGCGCAAACAGGCACACACCCACCCCTCACCCATGACCCTGAACAGAGCAACCAACATTTTCACTGGTTGCTGCATGCAGGAGCGGTGGGTGGAGGTCGGTGTTTTGCAGGAGTGTTAACGCCTACCCACCCGCCACTGCTTTTTAATGGGATGCACCCACCCGTGTCCACTGCATGGGCATGAGTGGGTGCATTTCATTTAAAAATGACCCATGAAACTGGAGGGGGCTAGGCAGGGATCCTGGAGAGAGCTGGCTGCACAAGTTGCCTGGATCCCCTGCAGCTGTGTAACTCTCTTCCCCTCCCCCAGGTAACTCCATAAAGGGGGGCTGCCCTGAGGGTGGTGCCCTCTGGGCGGTGGCTGAAGGGTGGTGCCAATGGGCGAAGAGCCGTTGGTGGGGCGTTAACGGGCAGAGGCGGTGGAGGTGGCTACCCTATTGAATGTTGCCTCATAAGTTGCCTTCCCAGCTGATCAAGGTACAGGGGGCTGGAAGCTGGTTGGGCTTGCCCCCAAAACAGCTGCCCTACCTGAGACATACTGGGGAGTGACTTGGGCACCTTGGTCCCTGTCTGTGATTCTCCCCCCACTCCCGGTGGCAGAGGGAGAGAGGGATGTGACCAATGAGGCTTCCCCTGGTAGCTCAGGGGCAGGGTTTCCGGCCTGAGAGGGCTGAAGAGTGGTGTGCCTGGTGACTCCACTGCAGGCACGTGCCAAAGCGCCCTGGGGTGTGGCCCTTGAGTGGGGCCCATGGGACTGGGGTAAAAAAGTGGGCACCTTTGGGAAGCTTGGGGAGGTGGGAGTTTGGTGGGAGGATTAGAGAGGTTTAGTTTGTGGTTTTATGCAAAGGGGGTAGAGGGAGTGGGGGGTTGTATTATATTTTATTATTTTGGGAGGGAGGGATGTTTGGAGGGGGAGGGATGGGGAATAAGTGGGTTAGGGAGGAGGGGTGGGG
>QEPC01006683.1:1047002-1074052 GCA_003113815.1 Sphenodon punctatus | reverse complement strand
TGTTTGTAGGAGTAGGCCTGTGTACTTATTAGATAATCCATTTAGTTCATAGCATTTAGAATAGTTAATAGCAGTTAGATTTAGTGTAGATAGATAGATATAATATTAGATTAAATAACCAAATAAAAAACTCCATATAAAAACAAAAAAAACAAATAAAAAACAAAAAAACCATATAAAACCAAATAAAAATCAAAAAACCCATATTAAAAAAAACACAAAAAACCATAACAAAACATTTCCCGAATGGTCAAACCCGAACCGAACGGCCGAACCTGAACCTGGCGAACTAACCGAACGGCCGAACCGAATGGCCGAACCAAACTCAGCCGAACCGAATGGCTGAATCCGAACCGCAATCTGTTAGCCATCCCTAATATCAGGTATTGGGGGTCTTCACCTTGTGTTTGATTTGGTGGGTGACAGTTTGGGAGTGATGCTTGTATACCCTGCACCTACCTGTACAGCAGCCTCCCTACATGCTTTGGCAGAGGTGGTGTCGGAAGTGGAGTAGCGGTCCCCTAAGTCAGTAGTCTTGGGGGACTTTAGCATTCACGCCAATGCTGACCTTGTGGAAGTGGAGCATGAGTTCATGGCCGCCATGGCAACCATGGACCTGTCCCAGAGAGTTATTAGCCCGACACACCAGGGGGGACATACCTTACACCTTGTGTTTTGCACCGACCTTGAAGCGGGTGCTCCGTTAGTGGGGGAGTTATCATCTGTACCCTTGTCATGGACGGACCATTACCTCCTGCAGGCCTTGCTCCTGGCGCATGTCTTCCCCCGGAAAGGTGCAGAATCGATTCGGATGGTTTGCTCCCGGAGGCTGATGGAACCTGATAGGTTCTGGAAGGTTCAGGGTGAGTTTCCCTCTAACTTTGACGACTGTTCCATCGATGACCTTGTCGTGTTATGGAATACCTTGCTGACAGAGACCATTGATCTGACAGCTCCTAGGCGTCTGCTGCCCAGGTAACAGCTCCGCAGGCTTCCTTGGTTCTCTGTGGAACCTTGGTTCTTTCATCCATGCCTTCATCACCTTGAGGCTAGACTACTGTAACACGCTTTACGTGGGGCTTCCCTTGTTTCTGGTTCGGAGGCTGCAGCTGGTGCAGAATGCAGTGGCCCGTCTCCTGATGGGGACGGGGCGGTGTGAGCACATAACACCAGTGCTCTGCGCTCTGCACTGGTTGCCTATAGTGTACCGAGCCAGATTCAAGGTGTTAGTATTGATTTACAAAGCCCTGCATGGTCTGGGTCCCTCATATCTCGGGGACCGTCTCGCCCTCCGCGTCTCAGAGCTATCCCTTTGGTCCACAGGGGGCACCTTTCTTGAGGTCCCCCGTGTAAGATGGGGGGGCACAATGGAGAGGGCGTTCTCGGTGACTGGGCCGCGGTTATGGAACTCCCTCCTGGAGGACGCTCGCCTGGCCCTGGGTCTGTTGGCCTTTCGATGTGTCTGTAAGACCTGGCTGTTTGCCCAGCCCTTAGGAGGGGAGGGTGGGGGTGTGGGTTAATTTTTGTGGGGGGTGTTTTAAATCTGTTTTAACGATATTGTAGATTTTTTATGTTTAAAAATGGTTTTGTTCTATGTTGGAAGTCGCCTCGAGATGCCATAGGCATGGGGGGTGACATATAAATATAATGAAATAAATAAAATAAATAAATAAATAAACTGCAGGGGCTGAAGCAAGAAGGGCGGCAGTTGGAGTGACGGTGGCGTCATTCGCATGCTGAAGCCATCAGATTGTGTCATAGAGCCGGTTTACGGGCCTATGCATTAACTATGTGGGCAGCAAAAAAGGAGTTTTTTGCTACCCTCATAGCATCCACAAAATCCCATCCAGTGGAACTTTTTCGAGTGGTGCGGGGGCTGGTCAGTCCGGTCTCCCTCCACCTTGGAGTGGAGTCATCTACTGCTCGCTGTGACATGTTTGTGGATTATTTTGTGGATAAAATCACTCGAATTCACCACGACTTTGATGCTGCAATTAATACATATGGGGAACTGGATGTTATTGAAGCCTCATCTTGTCTGGTTTTATGGGATCAATTTTAGTCGGTGACACCTGCCAATGCGGTTGGTGTTCTTGGGGCTGTTAGGGCCACATCTTGTGAATTAGATCCTTGCCCATCCTGGCTGATTAAATCTTGCCAGGAGACAATGGGGCCATTGCTGACTGGGGTGGTCAATGCCTCCCTTTGGGAGGGCAGAGTGCTGGACTGTCTCAAAGAGGCCGTAGTTCGGCCTCTACTCAACAAATCATTGCTTGACATTGACTCCCTTGCCAGCTATCACTTTTTAGGGAAGGTTATTGAATGGGTAGTTGCTCAGCAGCTGCAGGGACATCTTGACCGCATCGGTTATCTGGACCCCTCTCAGTCAGGATTTCGTCCAGGGTATGGCACCGAGACTGCGCTTGTAGCTTTGGTGGATGATCTGCACTGGGAAATGGACTGGGGTTGTTTGACCTTCTTAGTTCTATTAGGTCTTTTGTCTGCATTTGATACAATTGATCACGAGATGTTGGCGACGCGCCTGCGGGACTGTGCAGGGGTGGGCGGGAGTGTTCTTGAATGGTTCCGCTCTTTCCTGATGGGTAGAATGCAGCGAGTGGTTCTTGGGGAGTTTTTTTCATCATACCGAGACCTTTCGGGTGGAGTCCTGCAGGGTTCAGTTTTGTCCCCTCTCCTGTTCAACATATACATGCAACCACTTGGTGATGTGATTAGTGATTGGTGTGCGGTGTTATCAACAGACCAAGGCCCTGCAGTCTTGGTGCTTACTCGGTGTTTGACGGCTGTGGGGGACTGGATGAGGACTAACCGACTGAAGCTGAATCCCGACAAGATGGAGGTGATGTTGGTGGGTAAGGTGCATGGAGATGGTGGCATCCATTATTGGTGGGGTCTGCCCTCCATTGGTATCCCAGGTACGGAGTCTGGGGGTGCTCCTTGTTGCGCAGCTCTGCCTGGACGTCCAGGTGGAGGCTGTGGCAAGGAGTGTCTTTCATCTGGTGTGACGGCTTTGGCCGTTTGTTTCAGGCTCTGACCTGGCCACTATCATCCATGCTTTTATCACCTCTAGATTGAACTATTGTAACGCACTCTACGTGGGACTACCCATGGTGATGGCTAGGAAATTGCAGCTGGTCCAGAATGTGGTAGGACTGGACCACTGGGATCACATTACACCAGTGCTTCACTCTCTGCACTGGGTGCCGGTGGTTTTCCTGGCCCAATGCAAGGTGTTGGTTTTGGCCTATAAAGCCCTAAACAGCCTAGGCCCTACCTATCTGTGGGACCGCCTCACTCCCTGGGTGTTGACCAACCCCTGTGGTCATCGGGGTGTGTGTGTGTGTGTGCCCTGCTCAAGGTCCCCCGAGTCTTTTGGGGGGGGCCACACAGGGGAGGGCGTTCTCGGTGACTGCTCCACAACTGTGGAACTCCCTTCCGGTGGAGGCCCGGTTGGCCCCGGATCTCCTCTCTTTTCAGAGAAGTTGTAAGACCTGGCTGTTCCGCCAGGCATTTGGAGGGGGAGATGGGTGAGTGGGGGGTTGTTGGGTAGGGGTTATTTTTCTTTTTGTCTTCCTTTTAGTTGTTTTCAATTGCCGTTTTAATGTTGTTTTAATGTTTTGTGAATTGTAAGTCGCCCCGAGCTGCCTGTGGCAGGAGGGGCAAAGTAGCAAAATTTTAATAATAAAATGAATAAAAATAAACCTCATATCAGCTGATTTGTGTAACAGCTCCTGCCAGTGCTAGGTAGGTAGCTATCCATGGGAGTGAGGCACCTCAGCACAATGCCCATTTTTACATGGACTCCCCCCCTCCCGCCATTCGCACATGTGGGTGGGTGGGGGGCACCCATGGGATTCTGCAGTGGGTGCAGGGTGGATGGGTGGGTGCCCATGGGAACACCGCGGGTGGTGGGTGTGGGTGTGTGTATGCTCCCACACTCCACTCATCACCCACACATAGAACAATGGGCACCTATACCCGATGCTCTGTGCGTGGAGATGGGCGGAGGTGGGTGGGGGCCCATGGGAACACCCCCCCCATGCACCGCACCACCCACTGTGCCACCCACCCATCCCCTCATGCCCGTTAGTAAAGGGCCAATGGGATCTGGCTAAAGAGGATTCCAGTCAAAATGCAAAGAATAAATGGACAAGGCCAAGGCCAATCTCCTGCTAGCCCAAGAAGCATGGCAAAAATATTCCGGGTGTTTTCAGATGTGATGGGTCCTGCCATGGCCCCAGACTGCTCCGCGCTATGGCGGGAGCTGCCATTCTGGCAGGAACTTGGCCCAGCTGCCAAAAAAATGTTACGGTGGCCGGGCCGAGGCCAGGGAGACGCAAGGACGTGCATCCACACATCCCTGCTCACACGTTACGTGAAACAGCCCATCCCACTCCCCTAATGGACAGTCATGGTGGCTGCCATGGCTGCTGAAAAGCACTGCCACTCCGGACCGGGGTAAGTACATCAGGCCATCATCCGTGACAGCCCGCTTTACCTCTGGTTGGGTTGCCCTTACTGGGTGGTCAGTGGTGGTGCTTTCTCTGGGCAGTGAGCTGGGGATGGTACCAACTCAAAGCCCAGCCCAGGCTAATGCCACTACCGACCAGGTAACAGCCAGGGGTAACATCTGGCAGGTGCCTTTAGATGCAATGGCGGCACCCAGTTTAATCCATGCTAAATTGGATTAAACCGTGCTGCCGTCACATCTGAAAACACCCTCTGTTTTAGATAAGGGAAAACTCATGCTGGATTAATCTAGAGTCGAATATACTTAAAAGGCCATTTCATTCCAGGTGGAATTCTACTGAGAGCCAGTGTAGCCTAGTGGATAATATGTGGGAATTAAACCTGGAAGGCCTGGTTTCAAATCCTGTCTTAGCCAGGAACTCACTGAGTGACCTTGGGAAAGTCACTGTCTCTCACTCTCAGTTTTCCCATCCCTAAAATATGGAAATAATAATGACCTAGCTCACAGGGCTGTTGGGAGGGTTAACTAGATAAGGGCTGTAAAGCACTTTGAACAATGAAAAGGCTATATAAGTGAGAAATAATAGCAACAACATTAACTATGTATATTATGTAGATGGATTAATGTGGCCCCTTATATTTCAACCTCAAAACTATAGCTCAAAACTATTATGGTTCTGTCTAAAGCTGAAAGGAACATCTGCTGTGAATACCATACTCAATGAATTTGTGTTCTTTGATTCGGATCTGGCAAAGTGGGTATGAAAAGTTATTTGCACCTACTTCATTCTGGTATTTTCTTTGAGGTTTTGGTTGGGTTTGGTTTTTTTTGCAGGGGGGGTATCCTCTTTTTTGGTCATTTTTGTCTACATTCAGTGATTTGATCAAGTGTACAACCAAATAACCATATAATTGAACAAAAATTGCCAGGGAAAATCAGGAGTTTTAACAAATAGGCAAATATTCTTTTCAGTATGAATATTCATTGGAGTGCTATCCAAAAATGTAAATAATACTTGTAAACAGAGAGCTTGCTTTTCACTTCAGTACTAGTTCTGTCCCTGTCCAAATTTCAGCTCTCCCTACACTAGAGGCCAAAGACTGAGGAATCCACTCAGACTGCAATGATGGCTGTGTTTGAATTAACAGATACTGAGCTGCTACTATCTTTGTAAAACAAAGAACTCTGCAGCCTTAAAGGTGCTATTGGAAGACGCTTGACAACACCTGCATGCATTATTGCCCCTCAAGATGCGTTAGAGTAAACTGGATTAGTTTGCATGGATTTCTGTGCTACAAACAAGTATCTGTGTTGTGCTGTTTTCCTATTCAAACCACGCAAAGCCCAAATAGACTTGAACAAGGGAAGAGGAAAAACGGACCCTGGAAGTTAAAACGCCCAACAAATTAAATTGATCCTTGAGTTACCACCTCCCTTTTCATAGAAAATACCCCATCAAAGAGAGAGCCCACAAAGCACATCGTATGCGAGTTAGTCTGCCAAAAATCCCCAAACAGCTTCCTCACAGTTTAAGAAAAGAGCTTTTCAATATCTTTGCTGCGTCTTGTCTGTTTGTCTGACAGATGTCTGCACTGTACTGGGAACTGTACGCATGCTTGGAATGTAAATAAGATTATGGGTCCTTAAATATTCCCATTACACCGTATTTACGGAGGAGATGATGCCATATTTATTTATTTTTGGGGGGTAGCATGGTTTTGGTTTGTCTTATTTTTTCCAAGTGGGATTTTATTCTTTGTGTTAGATTGCTTTTGGTGGATGTTAACAATAAAAATCACTTTGTCAGCTAAACGTTAAGGTCCACCCTGTCATCTAATAGTCAATCTAATGGGCACATCTAGCTGAAGTATACCTGGGTAAAAATATAATCAGGCTCATTTGAAAAAAATAAATAAATGCTTTTCTCATTATTACTTTAATGGAGAGCACCCAAAATTCAGCATCCTAGCCCTAATAATGGAGTTAATTCAGACACTTCCCATATTATTCACCTGTGAATCCCACACACCTTTCGGGATTTCCTCCTGACATCCAATACACACAGAGAATGCTCCCCAGTGGCCATAAACATCCACAGAACCATCTCATTTTCCTCTTTCAGATTGCTCCCTGAAATTCTCTTTTGCCATGACCCACCTCACAGGGAGTGCAGCCAGATGAGCTGCAGTAGGCCCAATCCCTGCACGGCCCCTTGGTGGGCAAGCATTACAGCCAGGGGAACTGGGCAGATGGTCCCCCCCCTTCCCTCTGCAGGGCAGAAAGGTGGCCGGGTCACTGTTAGAGCTCTTGCCATAGGCAGGGCAGGCTGAGACGCTAGCCACATGAGCAGGCACACGGCACTCCACCACCTCCCTCCCCCAGCCCGCCCCAAATCCCACCCTCAGCCGTGATGTGGCAACACATGATAGGTGACAGTGCCCGCCACTCAAAGCTCTGCCATGAAGCTCACCGCATGGTGGAGCAGAAGGAGCCCCGGTACACAGGCTGCCATGCCATGGGCAGCCTTATCCCATTTGGGGTAAGGCTGCTACACAACACATCCTCAGTCTTTTTTCGAGGACACATCACATAGCAGTCTGCTGCTCGCCCCACCACACGACCGGGGGGGGGAGGGGCAGGGAGGACACGGCGGCCAAAGTGCACCGCATCTCATGGTCTGGCAGCCTAGGGTGGGTTAAGGCTGCCCAAGGTGTGATAGCCTCTGCCCTAGCCTCTCGTGTGGCTGCTCCCAGGGTTGTTGTGAACATGAACTAGTTAAGGATTGTAAAGCACTCTGAACACTGGATGTGCTGTAGAAATGACAAATAACAATTATGATGCTTCCTACAGCTAAGTAGGAAGAATCACTGCCTTTCATACTGGCCAGTCTTGACTCCCTGTTTCTTTGTGCTTTGCAAGTCTGCAGTGCCAAATTCAGGGAACTTGGGACCCTGTGCAAAAGAGTGGTGTTGGCACCCACCTAACACAGGGATGTTTGACAGATACACATTGGTTCTCCCATTAGAAAAAGGGCAAATGTTGCAATTCATTTTTGATATTCAATTAAACCTAAGAAGTTGTGGATTCTCCATCATCATCATCATCATCATCAATCAGTTTTTAAGAAGAGTCTGGATGAGGCTATGTCCGCCGGGATGATTTAGGAATGACGGATCCTGCACCAAACAGAGGACTGGATTCAGTGAACCTCAAAGCTGCTTCAAAATTTGTGATAACATCTCCTTCAGGAACCGGGGTAGAGCTGAATTTGAACTTGATTCCGTCAGAACTGGGTGTTTCATTCAGTCCGAGTTACGAACAAACTGAACAAAAGAAACAAAAACCATTTTGTGCTACTGCACTTCTGCACATGTGCAAATTTTACTGTGCAGGCACAAAATGGCTGCTGTGTTTCTGCACATGTGCAAATTTTACTGTGTATGCACAAAATGGCTGCTGTGTTTCTGCACATGTGCAAATTTTACTGTGTATGCACAAAATGGCTGCTGTGTTTCTGCACATGTGCAAATGGTACTGTGCATGCACAAGTACTGCCACCAGGGGAGCTGGGCAGATGGTCGAACCCCCCCGCCCCCGCCGGGTAGCCAGGTGGCCAGGCCACTGTTAGAGCACTCGCCACAGCCAGGGCAGGCTGGGGCACTGGCTACATGAGTGGGCACCCGGCCCTACCACCCACCACCATACAACAAGATGGCAAGTGCCAAGTCGGAATTCTGAGTGGAATATCAATAAGCCATTCCAATTTTGTGGAACAGTCCTCAAATTCAGAATGGCTTATTCGAACCAGTCCTAAGCCAGGGCTCTCTGCATTGCAGGCCCCGTGGTCCCATAGGCTACATATTGGTTGTTATTTCTAGTTTACTCATGGCCCCATGTGTTGGTGTCCCTCTCTTGAATTGTGCCAGCCTTACCACAGGGCAACTGCCGCAGGCCCTGCTATTTCCCCCACTTCTGAGTGCTCCACAATGCCCTCTGTTTTTACCAGGGCAGGTGTAGGGCCCCCACACCCTCCCAGAGGCCCCCCAAAATGACCCTTTCTACAGCCCTGCAGAGGGTGCCCTGGATAGACAGGAGAGGGGGAGGAATCACCAAGGGCCACACATTTTATCTTCATCCCGGACCCCACAAATTCTAAGGCTGGCCTTTGTATTTGTGAATTTTATTTGGACAGCCCTCCAAATATCCAAAATTATATTTGGCCACTGAAATGAAATTAGTTCATTTCAGATATTTAAATTATTTTCTCAAAGTCTACATTTTGTTTCTGGTATTTTGGTTTATTCAATTAATTGGTTATACGGTTTGGTCAGCTTGGTAGTGTTATTTAGCCCTGAAATGAACAAAATCTCTAAAATACGTTACTGAATCACTGAATAAACCAAAATACCGAACTGAATGAAATATCCATAATATCCAAAACAAAATATCCAAAATGGATATTCATTTTGGTGAAAGAAGCAGGAACCAAACAGCACTTGGTATCAGCTAGGGTTGACTGCTCCTCACCCAGCACGGTACCATCTTGCACATGTGTACTAAACAAAATTCCTTTTCATGCAAAATGGTGCCATAGTGGGGGAAGGAGAGCAGGAACTGCTGATCTGGACTAGACCTGAAATGAAGAGTTAAAAATTACCCATGGTTAATATCTGATGTTCCAGAGAGCTTGCTAGTTAGTAAAAATCTGGTAACTGCAGAAGTTAACCGCCAAACCAGAATATCGGATATTACTATTTACCTCATTTACTGCATTATTGTTTATAACATTACCATTTATACCATTTACTGCATTACTGTTTACAACATTACCATTTATACCATTTACTGCATTACTGTTTACTACATTACCGCATAATAGGACCAGTCCAGACATAGGGAGTAAAAAAAAGAGAGAGAGAAAAAGTCAATCTGTAATTGAACGGTGATGCAGTAAAATTCTTACTACTAACGTGGACCGAAATCCAACCAGGAGCTTAGAAGGAAGACAAATTCTACATTAGGGATGGTTCTGCAAAATCAGAACAGCAATCGGAATTGTGATCAGAATTACGATTGACTGAAATTTTCAATCGGAATTCTGCTTGACTAATTTACACATGTGCAAAGTGGCTGAAGTATGCTCACTGCCATTTTCTATATGATCATGGCCATTTAGCACATGTAGAAATGAGATACATTTTCAATCAATTCCAGCAAGACAGAATCAGAACATTCATTCATTCCACGTTTTGCTGGAATGGATCAAATGACGATTCTGTCAGAAACGGATTCTGATCGAAAATTTTAAGCACGACCAGATCATAACAAGTTTCCGGAGTTATGCAACACATGTAGCTACAACCAGTCATGCTATTTTTTCCCCCAAGGACCGTAAAGAGCTATGCCCAAATGAATGATACAGAATCTAATTTTATGAAGCAAAGTTATTTTTTAAGTTCCAAAGTGTGTTGGTTTTTTTTGTGTTTTTGTTGTTTGTTTTTTGAAAGTATACTACTTCCCCCACTCCTGAGAAACTCAAAATTGGCTGAGTAATTTTTTTAAAAAAATATTGCAAAGAAGGAACAACAAAAAATTGCTTTGATCTCAGTTGCCAAGAGCTAACCCAATGTTATGGCTGAGTAATAAATCCCTTCAAAATGATGTTTGAATTTGTAATGGAAATGTTGACAGAACCTTTGCTACAGCGGCACAAGTGGGCACCATTCTAATGTACGGCAAAGTCAAATTTGTAATTGATCTTGACTAGCCCATCATACCCTGTGCACATAGCTCTGTGCACTGGGCAGCGTTTGTTAACAGAGCTGCTTTCACCTGAAACAAATGAGGTCTAATTAGATTAATCTGTAAATCAGTGCTCAGCAGTCATGATTAATGAGCACTTTACGTCGCTCAAAGATCAGATGAATGGATTATTTCAATGGATTTATTAGGAAATAATAGATTTCCTCATCTGTGACAGAGCTACAAGGGATCCCATATCTTCATTGTTCTTGTTTATAGAAGTGAGGGTGGGAAAAGTGAAGATGAGTAAATTCTGAGGCTCAGTTTGTCCGCTGAACTTCTGATTGTGAGGGGTGTCAGATGGACATTCTACAGCTGTTATGGAGCCATGTGTCAACATTATTTACAAAAGTGATGTGATGATAATTATGGCATAAAGTATGGGGGGAAAGCATGCAAGCAGAATGGACATACATACTTAATGATTTTATTCTCCAGCATTCAAACTCAGTAGGAGTCGAGCCTGTCGCTGGAGACATGTTGAAGCAGCAGAGCAAGCTGTCTGTGCAGAATCCAATGATGACTGTATGTGGCAGTGTGCATTCAAAGTAAAAAATTAATTTACAAATGGTTTTCAGGGTTCCCACCAGATGGAAGAGCAATGAAGTCACAGCCAGGCCTCATTGCCTTTTTAACCCTTGCGCTGACAGTCTCTGCCGCGAGAAGATAGGAACGCCATAAAAAATAATAAGCAGAGGGCCAGTTCATAGCTAGTTTTTAAATGGTTACTTTAAAACTGAAACACCTGTAGTTTTATGGCTTTGCTAAGATGGACTTGTAATATCCCATGCAGGAGACAGATGTGTAACTGGAACCTTCACAACTGGCAGGAATTGTATAAACACAGGTGACTTAAACATTTTGAATGTCAATCGAGAGAGCGAGAGAGAGAAACTTTGTGATCACACCTGAATCTTTAAGGTGTTTCTTTGGTGGGGCCTTCTTGCTCCTATTGGCTGAAGTCTACCAACCACTTACTCTTGAGGAGCCCATCGAAACTCCTATGGTCTTCAATGGGATCAACTCTGGAATAAGTGACTGGTGCATTCTGGGCACTATGGGGTACCTTACTCTGTAAGTAAACCCACTGATTCCAGTATTTTAGTCAATATGAGGGCTGAAACAAATATCTGAAACGAATACCAGACTGTGAATTCTGTTCATTTACATCTGTTTCAGCAAAGAGGATATGAAACATTGGATGCTTTTACACACACATTTCTCCTGCATGTTTGCTGTTACATCCTGAACTTTCTGTGTGTCTAAATCACTCACCCAGATCTTAGACACCTGGATCTTTGAACTTCTGCGTAGAACTTCTCCCAGAACCTTTGTGTGTAAAAAGTTCTCCTGGTAAACTGCTTTGCTCCAGGCAGCTGTGGTCACTTGGTTTCCATGGCAGCTAGTCACGTCTACAGCTGCAGTTCCTTTAGGCTGCCTCAGGGCAGTGTTTGTGTGAAGAATCCCCGTTCTCTGCAGGGGCAGCGTGCGCGGGAGTAGTGTTTGCCCCACCCCCACAGGGGAGACAAGCAGGAAAGAGTCAGGCGGCTGCAGCTGCAGTGAAACACGTGAACCAGGTCTCGCGAGAAGAGACCTGGAGGGCGCCATCTTAGAACATGGCTGGACTGCAGTCAGTCACGCTGAAGAGGAGCTACAGAGTGGAAGCAGGTGCGGCCGCTCCAGCTCTGGCAGAAAAAAGGCGCTCCTCACGGCAGGCAAACAGGGGGAGTGGATCGCCCTCCCTGGAGGTATTACTGTGCACAAGCACCAACATGGTGCATGCCCATCACTGCAGCAGAGAATGGGGGTGTGTGAGAAGGTCCTCAAGGGCCTGTCGGAGCATGGGTCCTTTCAGGCCCGGAAGCAAGCCCCCTCACAGGAAAGGAGGGGGAGGGAGCCCTCGCGCACGACCCGGGCCGCAGCACACAGAGATGAGAGTTCCCCTCACAGGGAGGGCTCCCTGGAACCCCAGGTGGGGAACAGGGATGGGGCCCCCAAAACCAGGTCAAGCCCCCGGCACTGTCACCACGGTGGGCTGAGAGGCACACGAGACACACACTCCCCACGCGATACAGAGATGACTCCCCACAGCCTTCCTGAAGGGGGGTGGTGGGATGTGGGTCCAACCCCAGGGTCAAGGTGCCACTGAGGTACACCGTCCCCAAGGCGGTCAGTCCCCCGCGGCACCCCCCTCTGCCAAGGTGGGGGGTGGGGTGGCGCAGATTGTTTCCTGACAGCCCAGATGAAGATCACCCACCCAGGTGGTGCCTGAGGGACGACACGGTGGTGGCTATTATTGAACAACTGCAGGATTTCGTGGGATGGATGGAACCACTGGAGGCCACTGTGCGCGCGATGGTGGAAAGACACGCTCAAGAACCAGAGGATGATGCATTAGAATGCAATAAAGAACCTGGACGATCGATCCGCTCGCGCAACCCCCAACCACGCTATGATGCCCCCACACCAAACCCAGGTAGGTCAAGCGTTGAGTCTCATCCAAGGGGGTGGGAGCCACGCTGTAGTAGTTGCTGCATGGGGCACAGTGTGGCCAGGGAATGTGTCCCAGGGTGCTCCTGGTGAAATGTGATATTAAATCCACCTTTCGCCTGCTGCCGGTCCACCCCGACGATTTAGAGCTGCTGGGCTTTCAATTTCGAGGTCAATTCTACATCGATAAAGCCATGCCGATAGGTTGTTCCATCTCCTGTTCGACCTTTGTAAGCTTCAGCTTGTTACTCGACTGGTTGGTCCGACACAGAGCATTATCTCATTTTGTCATCCATTCTATCGATGATTTCATGTTCCTGGACCCCACGGGCTCAGGTGACTGCAAGATGCTGCTTCAGACTTTCCATCTGGTGGCAGAGGAGCTAGGGGTCCCCCTCACATGTGAAAAAATGGTGGGGATGGTCACCATGCTGACATTCCTGGGAATAGAGGTTGACACTATCAGGGAGGAGTCTTGCCTCCCCCATGACAAGGTGTTGGCCCTCTTGGAGGCAATCAAGGGATGCCTCGCTAAAAATAAGGTGACCGTACACCAGCTACAAAGTTTGCTGGGTAGCCTGAACTTCGCATGTTGGATAGTAGCTCCAGGGCGTGCATTTCTGTCCCGGCTCTATGCTAAGTTACCAGGACACCTCCCCGCTCACTACCATGTCCGTGTGATGGTGGACATGAGGCAGGACCTCACAATTTGGGCCCAATTCCTGTCCATTTTCAATGAGGTTAGCCTATGAAGGCAGGTTATGCTTTTGGAGGTCGAACTCCAGGTTCAGTCAGATGCGACTGGATCACTGGGCATCAGCCTCCACTTCAGGGGTAAATGGTGTGCTGCTCCGTGGCTGCCCTCGTGGCCCTGGGCAGGAATAACTCGGGACCTCATTTTCCTTGAACTTTACCCCATAGTTTTGGCAGTACACCTGTGGCCTGGGGAATTTGCTAACAAAACCGTCCTTTTTTGGTGTGATAACATGGCAGTGGTTCAGGACATCAATACCCTTGCCTCTAAATCCACCCGAGTGATGGGGCTGGTCTGGGCCTTTGTGCTTCAGTGCCTAGATAATAATATTCTATTTAAATCCAAGCATGTCCTGGGAGTCAACGACGGCATAGCCGACATCAGATGGACCGCTTCCGCCTATTGACCTCAGATAGGGCTATAGCGGAATGTCACAGCGGTAGCTATTTCCGCCGGAAACAGAGTTTCCGCAATTAGTGGTATGGTGTGGCATAAGCTTTCATTCCGCTAGTTTCATTCACCTACTTCCGCAGTTCCACTAATTTCATTCCGTTACTTCCACAGGCTTCGCAAAATAGCGGAAACATGACATTTTTTCTACTTCCGCCATTCTGCCAGCACCACAAAATAGCAGAACAGGAGGTTTCCGCGTTTTTCCGCAATTACGCAATTTGCAGATTGCTGGTGGAATTAGCGGAATGTCTGCAGAAAAGCCGCGGTGTGGTGCGGGCAATTCCGAAATGGCGGAATGGAATCACGACACGGTAACAGCTGCTGTCGCATCAGCCCTAGCCCCAGAAGCCAACGAGGAACCCGAAGCCATGACCTCACACTTGTGGAACATTGGACAGTAGAGCTGTACAAGGCTGTTTAGGGTTCAGTCGCCCCCAGCACCAGGGAGTCATACAACAGGGCATTCGCTGAGTTTCAGGCATTCAGATCACTCAAGGACTGGGACCTAGGTTTCCCCATCCCGGAACCACAAGTGCTGCAATTTGCGATCACACTGCTCTCTAAAGGCCTTGCACCATCCACGATAGCAGGCAAACTGGCTGCAGTGTCATTCTCTAGCAGATTAGCGGCCCCCACCGCACCACCACCCCAGACCAGGGATTCTTTTCAGGCAAGCTGTTCAAATCTTGGTCACGCCAACATGGGGCCAGAGCAGACCCCAGGTTGCCAATCACCCCGGAGATCCTGTCAGCTCTGGTGAACTCCCTTCTCTACATCTGTTTAGATGTCTTTGAGGCCACCTTATTCACTGTTGCATTTATGTTGTCATTTTTCGGGGCTTTTCAGGTCAGCAAATTAGAGGCTGCCTCCAGATCTGACCTCACATCTGGAGTGCTTAGCTACAGGGACATAACCATCCGGGAGCAATCCCTCACTATTTTCCTCCATAAGTCCAAGACTGACCAGAGGGCTAGGGGGCAAATTATCACACTGTAAAGGGCCGGCTCGCCCAAACTGTGCCCAGTAGGAACCGTACGCCGGTACATGTCCATTCGCCCCCTTTTGACCGGCCCTTTTCTCATACACAGGGATGGCTCACCATGAGTCTCTGATCTGTAGAAATGTCATCCATGTCAGGACAAGGCTAGATAGGGTTGTTAAGGACTGTTTAGGGAGTTTCCTTATTTTAAGAGAGGCAGTTAAGAATTGAAGGAGCAGATTGTAAGCCCTTGGGCAGGGACCATGTCTATCTTATTCTTTGTAAAGCACCAGGTACATTGCTGGCGCTATGTAAATGCTTATAATAATAATAATAATAATAATAATGCCCAGTGATGGACGAACCAACCCACCCGCCCAACTATTTGGGTCCCACTCCTTACGTATAGGCGCAGCCAGTTCCACGGCGGCACTTGGCCTTTCAGCGGACAAAATCCGTGAGATAGGGAAGTTAAGGTCAGCGGCATTCCAATCGTATGTCCGGGACCTCCCCCAATGCCAGCCTGTCCCGATTAACACCAATTTGTTTTGTCTATAGGAGCAGGACCAAGGGGCCAGTGAAAATTGATTTGGATAGCTGGCCACAGCATTGTCTACTGGGCAGGCAAGGCTGCAGGCCGCATGCACTGGGGCACCCAGCTGGGGCTCAGTGACAGAGCTGAAGTTATCTGGAAGGCTAGAAGCGGCATGAGGTGGGAACAGCTGATGCCGCTCCTCCATGGGGCATCTAGGGGGCAGCACCCGGATATCATAATAATCCATCTGGGTGAGAACAATCTCCCACAATCATCGGAGCTTGAACTCGTAGTCAAGATAAAAAGGGACTGGGTACAGGCGTACAGGCTACTGCCCACCACTTTGCTGGTATGGATGCACATGATAGAAAGGATTAGATGGAACAATGCGATTTGTCCAGGCAGAATAGACAGGGCACGCAGAAAAATCAATAGGGAAGTGGCAAAATTAGTCATTGCTCGGGGGGGGGGGACACTCTGGTCCACGAGGGTATCCGTTTTTCCCGGCCTGAGCTATATAGGGCAGACGGGGTCCACCTCTCAGAGGTCGGCATTGAGATGTACCTGAAAGTGTTAAAGGACAAGTTGCTACAGCTACTTTGAGGTTGGGGGTGGGGGTGTCAAACCAGCCAAGCAGGTGCTGGCTGTTTGCTGTGGCAGGGGTCCAAGGTATTAATTATAAGGTTAGCTGGTAGATTTTAGCTGCTCCTTAAGTCGTCTCCTTAAGAGTAGGGCTGTAGCGGAATATTGCAGCGGTAGCTATTTCCGGCGGAAACAGTGTTTCCGCAATTAGTGGAATGGCATGGCAGAGGCTTTCATTCCGCGGTTTCATTCCGCGGTTCCGCGATTCCGCTTATTTAATTCCGCAACTTAGTGGAATCGTGGAAACATGACATTTTCGCTATTTCCGCAATTCTGCCAGCGCCAAAAAATCGCGGAATAGTGGTTTTCTGCGATTTCCGCGATTTTTCCGTGATTTCCCGCAATTCCGCGATTTGCAGAATTCCGGCGGAATTAGCAGAATATCCGCAGAAATGTCGCGGTGTGGCGCGGGCAATTCTGAAATAGCGGAACGGAATCGCGGCGCGGTAAAAGCTGCTGCCGCATCAGCCCTACTTAAGAGACGGGGTCACGAGCGAAGCTAGAGCAGGAGCAGCCAGCTTACAACCCAGGCCCAGGAGGGGGAAGCGTGTCATACCTCGGAGGACACGGACGGTCCCCGGGGCCACCACCGCCTCCCTCTTACTCTGATCACGAGAGTTCCCATACCTCCCCAACCAGTTGGGCGGCTGGAGTGAGAGTGACCTAAAGACAGTAAGGAGTTTTGTAGCACCGAGGGACATCGGGCCGCACAAGTTAGCAGTTACAGTTAATAGTTTAAAACATAGCATAGGCTGGACCCAGGAGGAGGAATGCCCCCTCCCTGACATTAATTTAAAGGAATAAAGAGTGCGGCCTTTAAATCCCACATAATGTGTACTTGTCTTTTTTCAGGGGGTATTGGGGCAATGCATCCAGGAGCTGCCTCAGGGCAGTGTGCGTGTGAAAAATGAATCCGGAACTTACTTGTGGACTTGTGAACCCAGAAGATTGAAAAATCCGGAACTTTAACGTGTGTGTAAAAATGGCCGCTGTTTGTTTTGTATATTTGTTCTCCACTTCAGATATTTCATTTCAGCTATTTTTGGTTATTTCAGACATTTTGATATTTCGCTTTGGTCATTTCACTATTTTGCTTGGGTCATTTTAGAATTTTGATATTTCCTGCAATCCACAGCTCCCCCCACCCAATCATTGATTGTCTATTTCCGGTGCTGTGTTGCGGTTCAAAGAGGGAAGCCCTGATGAAGAGTGTTTGAAATGTGTTGGCATTTCACTACTGTATTTTACTCCTCCATTTGATATTTTTCGTATTTATCTTTGTTTACTCATTTCTGATTTTGATTATTTTAAAAAATATTGTTTATAACTTCACCCATATCCATTATCTACAGGCCCTTTTCCTTGTATATTTTGGTTGGGTTATTTTGTTATTTTGATATTTGTTCAGTGCAATCTAGCACTGTTGCACACTGAACAGCTTCGCACCAACCAGCAGCACAGTTACACACTGAATAGTACAGAACAAAGGAATGGATACGAAAATAGCAAAATGACCAAAACAATATGGAATTTTGAAACGACAGAACCAAAATAACAAATTAACTGAAACAAAGAAATTGAATATGTGAATATCAAATTCCTTAATGAAGACCATTAATATATTCAGCAGTGAATCTGAATATGCAATGAATCTTTGTGAATACTGAATGGCATCTCTGTGGTAGTGCTGAAATGAATATTGACTGCAAATATCGATGAATTTGGTCTCTTCAATTCAGGTTTAGCAAAGAGTATGCGAAACACTATTTCTGCCCGCTTCCTTCGGGTATTTTATTTGGGGTGGGGTGGGGTGGGGTGGGGTGTTTTTTCTCCAATTTGTTTGGTGATTTTTGGTCAGATATTCTGTTATTCAAATGACTATCCTTTCGAATAAATTAAAAAACAAACAAAAGTGACAGAGTAAACAATAGAAAACCAAATCTTGGTGTGAATATTCATTTGAATATTCCACGTGCTATCTGAAAATGAAAATACCATTTGCAAAATACAGAACCTGCTGTTTGTCTCAGCACTAATCTGTGGGTCTTATCCACAAAACTGAGGACTGCTCAATGGGTGGAAAGTGGAAAAATCTGGCTCTCAAGGATTAATTGAACCCTTCTCTGTTCCTAAATCTCTTTTCCTAGATGGATCTCTTTCACTGTAAACAAGATAACTCAGAGTTCCATGTTCATCTCCTAAAATAATTATCAACATTAATATGTTATTAAAGTTAATGTGATTCTTAACATTAATAATTATCACTTTGTTATTGGCAATACTGAAATCATTAAAATTGCTACCAATTTTTTATTTTTTTTGTAAAAACACACTGGATGTTTGGTTTTCATTTGTTTGGTTTTTTGCTAGGTTTTTTAAATTGACTTTTGGTTAAAAGGGCATGCTTTGTAGATTCAGTAAAGATCTGCAGGTTTTGAAGGCCAGACTGCAGGAATCTCCCTCGTATCCTGTTTGGTTGTCATAAAATTTACAGCATGATGTGTTAGTTCATAACACACAAAGTACAGCATGCTGGAGAAACTATGTACGCTCTTGCATTTTTGTTAGGGTTTGGTCTAAGAGCTGGGACTGAAGTGAACATTAGGGGATTGTGTCTAAAACTAAAATGTTCCAAAATTCCGGTTTGGAAAAAATAAATAAATAACCAGCTGGGGCATTTGGGAAAAAAAGACGAGAACAGAGATTGATGAGGTTCTTAGGAGAGCAAATAAAAATTAAGATAGTAACAACAGCTGATGAATGAGAACCATCCTACCACAGGGACTTCCACCGGGGTGGGGATCTTTGCTGTGCCGTTTCCTGTAGCAAGTGTTAGAATGGAGCACGTGATCAGCAATGGAGCAGGCTGGGATCTACTTGAAAGCCTCTGTGAATTCTGAATGAAAACAGGATGTGTGTTAATACTCACATAAATCATCAAGCATGCCTGTTCCAAGTCATTCCCAGGATGCTTAGCTTCCCAGAAGGATTTTATCTCTCCATGAATTAAATTCTTTTCGAACTTTCTCTTGAAAAACAGAAGGAATAGAAAAAACAGAGCTTGGAAAAGTTGCAGCCCTTTGCGCAACACCATTACGAAACACTCATTGTGACAGAGGACAAAGTTCTCTCCTCTTCTTACATGAGGCCATAGCATCCCCCTTCCTGCAAAATAGATGTAAACACCGTAGAAAATGACCACTTTTTGACAGAGAGGGATGCCCACTTACAACTGTCAAGATTTAGTACACCCACTGGCAAAATTCCAGACAAGTCTTGGATTTGATAGTGGGAGCCGGGGGACAAAATAAAAAGTCAAAAGTCGCTCTGTGTGTGTGTGTGTGTGTGTGTGTGTGTGTGTTCAGTACAGTCAGAATAGAACTTGAGAGTTCTTTTACCCAGATGGTTGTAAAAGTAAAGACAGCTATTAGCTTCCATGGGAGTGAGGGCTTTGAGAGGGGTGTACCTTGGATTCGGAGATTTGGGATTTGGAGAACGATTTGGAGTCTATCATTGAACTGTAATTTTCTTTTAAAAAATATTTTTCAGGAAGAATACTGTTCAGTTTGGGATTAGATAAGAACAAGGGTAGGCAAAGTTCCCAAACCCAAGAACTACATACCAAAATGTTCATGTTGTCAAGAGCCATGACCTGCATTACACTGATCCTGGCTTCCTCCAATCCCAGAGAGGAGGAGTTTGGACAGCAGCAATAGCAGCACAGGACATGCTCACTCTGGTCCCCTGGGCCCCACGAGGCTCCAGAGACTGAAATGGTGGCTCAGCTTTTCTTATTTCCGAGGGAAATAAGAGGCCAAATAGACCCGCCGAGAACTGAGGCAAGAATGACTGTTCCCATACCTCAGGAAATATCTACCTTTCAGGAACGCTTGCAACTGTTTGTCCGTATTTCCTCATTATCCATTGACTCTGTGCTTCCGCTGTCATCAAGATCAACGCCTGTGATTGTCTGCCATTTTTCAGTAATTTGGGGTCATTTCCGGAAATGTTTGGTATTTTCTGCCAGTTAGGTTAAGAACATAAGACGTGCCATACTAGGTCAGGCCAATGGTCCATCAAGCCCAGCATCCTGTCTGACAGTGGCCAGTCTCTCTCTTGGGGGAAGTACACTACAGGTCACAATGGGCAACCCATTCCCTGTTGTTCCAGCCCCAAACAGTAAGAGGTTATGTCCCCAAAACCTCCTTGGCTTATAGCCATTAATAGTTTCTGGTATTTTCATCAGTTTCCAGCATTTTATGACAGTTTCCGGCATCAGAATGCAGAAAACAAGGGCTAGCCCTTGAAATACACCAATCAAAACACACTTTGCAAAGAGTCAAAACTAGGACCAAAAAGGGAAATGGTGAAAGTTATGTAGTGAACTTGCGATTGTATACAAGCAAACATAAGCAGCATGTAAGGAACGTTACATGGTGTGTGACTGCTCCTGCCTAGGAAGAATTACCAGAAGTACCAAACAATGAACGGGAACTGGGGGAAATCGTGAAAAAGCCAGTACTTTTCCTCATTGTGTGAGCACAGGTGAATGGTTGGTTTCTGATGGAAACAGCTTTTGCTGCAATTGTTCGATTCGGTACTAGACACACACCCCAGGCAGCTGAAGGACAGTTGCCCAAGAGCTGCATGTGGCAGCCGAGTCGCCATTTGCCCACCTCTGGAATAGGCATTCCTTGAGGTCCCTTCCAACTCTACAGTTCTGATTAGAAATTAAAACGTGTGCTTTTATCAGTCACTTTTCTCCCACTTCGAGGAATTTACTGGGCACTGGGCTGGCTGGCAGTGGAGCTGCCTTGAGACTTTAGGGGAAGGGTGGTGTATAAATTTAAATAAATAATAAATAAACAAATAAATAGTAGCCCAGGACTGTGCCAGACATGGTGTTTGGGTTTTAATTCCAAAAAGAATCTGAAGTCGGACACTTTGCTGTTCAGAAGGAGCTTGCCCCCCCCCCCCCCCCGGTCAGGGAAGCAATAGGAAAATACAGACTGCCCTGATAAAATCAGGAATGTCCTGATAAAAGCATAGATATCCTGATATAATTGGGAAAATTAGGAACTTTAAGTTAAGAGGCTATCCTAGTAGCTGTTATCAATCTTATTTTTCTGGCGGGGAAGAAGTTCTTGCATATTTGGGCCTCTGATGTGGTCAGAAAGGTGTTATGAAGTTTGAGAATGGGCTAACAATTCCAAAATAATTGCTCACTGTGGCTTCATCCCACTGCATTCCCACAAGGAAGATCTTGTTCATTGTTCCTGGAGGCTCTCGCAATTTTACGTGGTACTTTCCCTCATTTCCTACCCTGAAGTGTTTGTATTTTTGGCTGCAAGCAGTTGAACAGTTCGCTAGTTGAATAACAGAGGTTGAATAGCTGAGTGTTGCTGAATTTCAGCAATTTTCAAACAGTTTATCACTAGCTAAGCTGTATTTTTATCACAAGTGTCCTAGGAGTTAATATTAATTATGACCAAGTTCTCACTGACACCTGTGTAAAACTCAAGTAAGTCCGTGGACTCAGCTGTGTTATTATGGATTTAAACAGGAATATCTGGGAACAAAACAGGGTCCTTGCTTATCACTTGTAAAACATTGGAAGATGAAGATTGAGTAGAAAGGCCAAATCCCATTATGCTCATTACTTTGGTAGATACCTGTCAACGTTAAATTGCTCTTCATCACATGTAACCTTCGTCTTAGGGGGTATTTTATTTGGAATCAAGTGCTGTTGGAAAAGCTAAGATGGCAAACTCCAAGTGGAACTGTTTTACCATTGGAGTTTAGAGGTGAAAGGGCACAGGGAGCTTAGCAGTGGCACTGGCTCCGGGGTGTAGCTACCATGGAGTAGGGCTGTAGCGGAATGTTGCAGCGGTAGCTATTTCCGCCGGAAACAGCGTTTCCACAATTAGTGGTATGGCATGGCAGTGGCTTTCATTCCGCTAGTTTCATTCTGCTATTTCCGCAGTTCTGCTAATTTCATTCTGCTACTTCCACAGACTTCGCAAAATAGCGGAAACATGACATTTTCGCTACTTCCGCCATTCCGCCAGCGCCACAAAATAGCGGAACAGCGGTTTTCCAACAGTTTCCACAATTTTTCTGCAATGCCGCAATTTGCAAAATGCCGGTGGAATTAGCGGAATGTCCGCAAAAAAGCCGCGGCGTGGCGCAGGCAATTCCGAAATGGCGGAATGGAATCGCGGCGCGGTAACAGCTGCTGCTGTATCAGCCCTACCATGGAGCAAAGGGGCTCAGTTGATCCCGGGCCCCAGACTCTGAGGGGGCCCTTTCCAAGCAGCCTGAGCCTCACTAGGACATGTTCAGACTGGATGGGGGAGGAGCAGGAAGCAGGTTAGCAGGAGATGGGTCACACCACCGTGGCTTGTACTTGTACTACTCTCGAGCTACTGTAGCTGGCCACTGTCGGAGACAGGATGCTGAGCTCGATGAACCATGGGGCTGACCCAGTATGGCACTTATGTTCTTATGAAGCAGAGCTGGCTGGTAGGGATGTGCGAACAGATCGCGGTTCCGTCGTTCGGTCATTCAGTTCGGGAGCCGAGTTCGGGTTCCATCATTCGGTCCGGGGACCGAGTTCAGGTTCGGTTGTTTGGTTCGGGTGCATTTGGTTCAGTTCGGCCATTCAGAAATCGGTTTCAATTTCGGTGTAGGTATCACGTGGTTGGTCCTGTGATCGCGTCAGAAACCGGAAATTTGAGTGCATACGGAGCTTGTGTGGAGAGAGAGAGTGTGTGTGGTGTGGCTGGCTGGGTTTTGGGGTTTGTTTCATGTGTTTTGGCTGTGTTTGTGTTGGTTGTGTTGGTTTGACTGTTGGTTTGGCTGGTTGGTGAGTTGATGGGTGACTGTTGTTTGGATGTTTTTTGGTTTAAAAAAAAAAAATTAAGAGGGTGAAACTCAACAGGGGAGAGTGGAAGAAGCAGGCCAAGGTAGCAGAGCCAGTGGAGGAGGTGGTGGAGGTTGCTGCCCCTGGACCTTCACTGGTGAAGGTTGGCTCCTCAGAGGAGCAAGAGCTGGGCACAGGAGATGCTGCAAGGTTTGTAAAATGTATTTTTACTCTGAGGACAAGAAGATAAGAATACTATCCTTTAGAGTGAGCTCACTGGTGTGCGGGTGGGTACATGAGTGGTGGGCAGTCAGGCACAAACAGTGGGCATCAGTGGGTGGCAATGGATGTCTGTCACAGAGAGAGAGGGTCTGGGGGGCTCTTCCAGCAGTCAGGCACGAGCCGAAGGAAGCACCCACACAAACACATGCCAGCCCATCCCTAGCAAGGGTCTCCCATTGCCATCCCTAGCACCCCAAGAAGGGCAGGATTTGCACATGGCAGTCAGGGTCTCCATTGCCATCCCTCCCTAGCACCCAAAGAAAGGCAGGATTTGCATGTGCCAGCCAGGGTCTTTCTAGTTGCCATCCCTAGCACCCAAATAAGGGCATGGTTTGCATGTGCCAGCCAGGGTCTTTTGGATTTTCGCATGCCAGCAAGGGTCACCGTCTCCCGTTGTCATCCCTAGCACCCCAAAGAAGGAGGACTAGTAGAGGCATCATCATAAATGCATGATATTACTTAGGTGTTGTTTATTAGTTCCTGTTTCAGAGAGAGTGAGGATGAGGAATCCAATGCCAGTGCCAGGCACAGGACACCAAGGCAGAGGTCACCAGTGCCACCCCCAGACAGTGGGAGGACAAGGTCCGATGTCTGGCGGTGGTATGAGAAGAAGGGTGACAAATATGCCATCTGCACTGTAAGGTACGAGGGCTCGAACAACACGGAATGGATTGCCCTATGACCTTTTAGGAACGGAAGTCCCCTGCAGAGAGAGAAATGACCACCCATCCACTTGTGGAGACAGAATGCAGGCAGGGCTTGACAGACTATTGGTCTGACACAGTATGGCACTTCTTCTGTTCCTATCTTTTTGTGTTCTTTAGATCTGCAGCAGAACCTTTAAAAGACACAGCCAGGGGACCACATCGGGACTGATAGCCCATATTGAGAAGCTCCATGGCAAGAAAGTGAGGCAGCATGACTCTGGTGTGGCTGTGGAGCTGGAGCATCAGCACCAGAAGAAGGGGGACAAGGCACGCCAGAAGAGACACCATCAAAGCCCTTCCCCCTCCTCCAGCTCCGATGTGGAGTCCCCCGGACCCTGGGAGTCTGCAGCGGCAAGGGCCTTTCGGGTCGAAGAGGAGAGGCCTACCCGGGACTTTGTAGATGGTCTACGGCTGCATTCAGCCACCATGGAAAACCACCTGGTGGCAAAATTCCACGAACTCGAGGTTGAGAAAAAGAAGGTGGAGGCATATACGGCCAGGAATGGTCTCAACACAAAGACCGTGTGAGCCAGGATCTCCCATTCCACCCCCTCGTACCCTTGAGGTGCCCCGCTGTCTATCACCAGTTGAACCTGATGCAGGGTGGCTTTCTGCTCAAGAAACCACTCAAGCATCAGGAAGGTGGAATTCCACCATGTGGAGACATCCTGGATGAGCTGGTGCACTAGAGAGCCTTGCTCGGTCTGCTTCTCATGGAGAAGCTCACTGCCCTTCATGCTCCGGTTAAAGAAGCCCGCCAGCTTCCTCCCCCAGTCTATCAGGGAGCTAAGGGTGCCTGCCCCAATCCCCTTCTCCCCCAATCCCAGAGCATCCCTGACCACCAGTTGAAGGGTGTATGCAGCACAAGGGATTCTGGTGAAGCCCCCATCATGGACTGCCTTCAGTATATTGGCCGCGTTGTCCATTACCACACACCCCTTGGTGAAGGACGCACCTGGTGTGACCCACTCCCTCACCATGGTGTTCAGGGCTGCCTTGATGTTCCTGGTGATGTGGGGGTTGTCCATGACTTGTGCCTGAAGCAGGGCCCACCTATACCCTGCTTTGGGACCCCTCCTGCCACTCCCCAAAGCTGCCTCCAGGACCTGCCACCAGTGCACTGTTACCGCCAGGTAGGTGTGCTGGGCATTCTTGGTGGACCACTGGTCAGTGGTGAAGTGGACAGTAGCCCCCCCCCCCAGCTCTTGCCAGCTGCTCCCTCACCTGTTCCTTCAAAGCCCTGTACAGGTCTGGCACCACATTCCAACTCAGGGTGGTGTGGGACGGCATCTTAAACTGGGGGGCCAGGAACCCAATCAGCTGCTTAAAGCCCATGTCGTCTACAATGGAGAAGGGCTGCCCATCCAGCGCAATCATTTCGTCCAACAGGCGCCTGGCTTTCTCTTGATAGCCACGCCGCCCTCCAGCTGCCGATGGCCTTGGCAGCTGCCCCCACCCCAGCTCCTCCATGGTAGACTGACACTGCTGGCAAAGCTCCTGCTGCTGTTCTTCCCCGCTAGCAGGAATACTGCTCCTGCTGCTAGAGGCAGCAGTTGGTACAGGACGCTTGCCCGCTGAAGGAAGCAGGCGACTGACTGCTGCAGTCGGGAAGTCGCTGGCATCCACTTCCCCTGCCTTCCCGCTTAGCAGCAGAACGTTGTGGCATGATTTCAGGTGCCTCGCCATGGCACTTGTCCCAAGGTTGCTGAGCACCTGCCCATGCTTCACCACCTTATTGCACACAGTGCACTGCACCTCCCTGGGATCATCCGCCCGCACCAGCTTGAAATGTGCCCAGACAGAGGATTCCCCCCCCCTGCCTTCTGGCCCGCCCCGGGTGATGCACTGCTGCTGCCAGCACTGCTGGGAGGGGCATAATTTGGTGGTGATGACACAGCTCTGGGAGGAGGGACAGCCATCGCCATTCGCCTCAGCTCCAGACGTCTCCTCTGCGGGACTAGTGTCTTCTTCTGCCTCACTGTCCTCAATCACTGTGATGTCCCATGAAGGGGAGAACTGGGACCCTGAGGCGTGACTGCCCACCATGCTAGTGCCACTCTCCTCCCTGTGCCCCCTAGAGCTGCTACTGCTGCTGCTACTCCTCTCCCTGCTGCCATTGCCCGGGGATCGGGCCCTGCCTTTAGCAACCATGGTGGGATCCACCAGCCCTGGACTGCTGGGGATCACTTCAACAATAGGGGACATTGGTGGCCCTGGAGGAACAATTGAAGCACTTGCTCCTGCAGCAGCAGAGACAGCTGCAGCCTCATGTCCTGCAGGCCTTCCAGTGCCATGCGTGGCACTGGAGGATGCTGGCAGGAGGCACCACCGAACCACCCCCAGACTAGTGCCACTGCTGCTGGGAGCCTCTGAGCCCTGTTTCCCAAAATCATGCCTGCGAAGCTTGGAGCATGGTGATGGGCTCTGGCTGCTGCTGCTGCTGCCTGCTGCCACTCCGCTGGCACGAGCCCTACCCCTACCACCACTGCCACATGCCCCATTGCCCACCTTACAGGCAGCAGACCGGCCTCTCCTACTTCCCTTCTCCATGTCTTCCAACCCGTGGATCCCACCCTGGCTGCTGTAGGCAGGGCCCGTGGATCCCACCCTGGCTGCTGTAGGCAGGGCCCAATCCCCAGGCAATGGCAGCAGGGAGAGGAGTAGCAGCAGCAATAGCAGCTCTAGGGGGCACAGGGAGGAGAGTGGCACTAGCATGGTGGGAAGTCACGCCTCAGGGTCCCAGTACTCCCCTTCACGGGATATATATATATCTACACTAACTCTAACTATAGTATTAACTATTCTAAAATCTATGTAAGTAAATATTATATCTAAAGACCTAGTCCTACAAACACACTCTAAAATATCAAAACTGATGAATAACTACACACTAACACTATCTCTATCTATCACTAAGCTAACTCCTACTACATCTATCTATCTATCTATCTATCTATCTATCTATCTATCTATACAATATTACACAGGGATGGGGGGGAAATACACAAAGAACACAGGGAGGGGTACAAAATTGAAATGAAACCTAAATGAA
>QEPC01006683.1:1034670-1046359 GCA_003113815.1 Sphenodon punctatus | reverse complement strand
CCCCCCCCCCCCCCGTGTAAGGAGGGGTCGTGTTTTACTGGTGTTTTTGTTTTACTGTTTTTCTCCTAGACGAACTCATCTGAACTCAATCCGAACCGACTGAACTTTGGTCGTTTCAGAGTTCGGTATTGGGTTCGGTCGGTTCGGGATCAGGTTCAGATTTGGTTGTCCGAACTGGCCGAGTTCGTGCCGAACTCCGAACTTCCAAACCACGTTTGCACATCCCTACTGGCTGGCTCTCCCCCTCCAATCAGTCTTAAAACTTCCTGGCAGGGGTGCTGCTGCTCCCAGGAGGTCTGCTGTGTGCTGGGGCAGAGCTGCTCTTCATGGATAAGTCCTGCCCTCTGCCCCAGAGACCCAACCTCTACCCCCTGCCCTGGAGACCCCACCTCCTTGCTCTTAGGGGAGGGAGCATAATTGGCACACACACACACACACACACACACACACACACACATATATATATATATATATATATATATATATAAAATCTTTATTTGTATTAACAAAAAGTTATAACAAAATATTGAAATACAATTAACTTAAAACCATCAATAACAAGATACACAATCAGAAATCAAAGAACATGTTATAACAAACTAAGGATAACACCTTAACACAATCATTAAACAAAAGCCAACCCGTGGTCATTCATCTGACCATTTTTCTGCAAATTTGGGATCGGAGTGAACCCAAACTGCAGCAATAATAAACAAAACATATAAACAGCTCAAAATAAATACTTCAAAAACCAAGAATAACCCCATACCATCAGTATTAGTTAGTTACTAACCAGCAATTATAATTCTTCTAACAATTTTTGTCTGCAAATTATAGCGCCAAAACAGAAACGAGCTACCGCTCTCGAACAGCTGGTATCCGAAGGACACAACATTTTCCAAAGTAGTTTATCTCTGGGCAGGTTTTGTGAGTCATTCAAAAGATCACCCAGGTACTTCTTCCAAAGATCACTGTAAACCGGGCAGCATAACAAAATATGGTATACATTTTCAATTTCCTTCTTATTACAAAATAGACAGATCCTGTTCTGTCTTGGTATATGCTTATACCGCCCTTCAACTGAGGCAGATGGATTTACCCCGCACCTAAATAGGGTAAAAGCCTGCCTGAGGCGGGGATCCTTCCATAGTAACAGATAACTCAAGGGGAACAAAGAGGGTTTAATACGTTGAAAAATCCCAACAACCCTTTGTGCCTCCAGGTCAGAGTCACTTCTCTGAAAATCCTGGTCAAGTATTCTCCTTTTGATTATATTTGCCGCCCCCTTAAAGCCAAGCAGTAAGAGACAAACTCTTGAGAACCCCAATTTGGACAATTCGTATTCAACTGAGAGAGCCCATTGGCTAGGAGCCTCATCAGCTTGGATCAGTTGGATCAAGGTGGATGAGTCTGCTACAAACAAAGTAACTTTAAGCCAGAATTTAATTATTATAAACAATGCCAGAGATCTAATCATGCTTCTGCAGGTTTCAGTCCATAGGAGCACTTGTGGTGTACTCCTAGGAACCCCTAATATAGTCCTCAGGAAACCATTTTGTATTGCCTCCAGATTATCCAGGTAGTCTACCCCCAAAATTGGTACGGCATACAAAAATTGGTTTATAACCTTAGCAGTATATAAACGCAAGGCTGGCAAGACTTGCTTGCCACCTTTTCCATGGTAGAAATTTTGTATAGCTCGTGCAGTATTACGGGCCTGACCTAATGTGAAATCCAGATGTCTCCTCCACCTGCCGTTAGAAGCCACACATACTCCCAGATATTTGAATTCCCTGACCTGGCTGATTTTATTACCCGCAATTTCCCATCGGTGAGTCTTGCTGGTATTTCCTAGCCCCAAGACCATTACCTTTGTTTTGGAGAAATTTATTGCAAGTTTTTCCTGCTCGCAAAATTCAGCAAATCTCCCCAGACTCCTTCTCAAACCCACTTGCGACAGAGAAAGCAGGACAGTGTCATCTGCATACATTAAAATAAAAATTTCCCTAGTTCCGAGCTTAGGTGGGTGCAACTCATCTCTCCTCAATAATTGGGACAAGAACCTGGGCCCACCACAGCTTTACTACATGCATTGGCTTGTCTTCCACAGGAAGAAATGCCATGGTCACTAGTAGCAGATGCCTTGAAATCCATAGAATCCCGCTACAGATTCCGTTACAAAGGCCTCTGCATGGTTTTGAGCAGAAAATCATCCTTCACTGAGGGAGTGATTCCAAAGAACTTTTTTTATTCTTTTGTGGGTTTTCCTATAAAGGCTCTGATTTTTAATGTAGTAGATGCTGTGACTGTTCTCAGACTCACTAATTTAATAAAGGCCCAAACCTGTTTCTATTGAAATCAGCAGTCAGAATTCCCACTAACCTTCATGAGAGCAGGCTCCAGGGAGACAATCAGACAGAAATGTTAACGCTAAGTTGTTTGTGCCCAGGCTAGAGTCAGGACCTGCGCATGGAACCTTGCACTGATGAGTATCTTCTACACTCAGAAATAACCCGCTATTTGGTGATCCTGCCATCATACCATAAGTCAGTGGGCGATCAATAGCAGGTCCTCAATGCAGACCTTGCTCCCTCCAGCTCTCCGTCTTTGTTCCTTCCTCCTCACCTGTAAAAAACACCTGAAGATTTATTTTATTTTCCAGGTGCTCTTAGGATCCACTGCTGGTTTCCATTTATATCCCCCCCTCCCTCCCCTCGCTTTTAAATTGTTTTTAAATGGATTCGTATTCTAAATGGATTTTATACTGTTTTATCATATTTTTATGTTGTAAAGCACTTCAAGCACCATTTGGGCAGGGGGGCACTATAGAAATATTATTATATATTCTTATTCTGTATTATTATTAATTATTATCATTGCCCAAGAGGGACCATCCAAGGAGATTCTGTCATTGTTAAGCCTGGGGCCTGAGATATTTCCCTACCTTTAAGAATTTTTTCTTGGCTCTGCAGAACTTGGTGCTACTATTTATACATAATCTTTACTAGAGCTGTGTGGGAGAAAACTGATAAAAGGCAAACCAATGGATACGACTTGTTTAGCCATCTTATTGCGGTGTTTGGGGATATTACTAGGAAAATATATATTCTTTCCCAGTGAGTCAAAGTTTCCATGATAATGGAATGCTGACCTCTGCAGTTATGTCCATTACAAAGGCTATTTTTATTAAAGCATGTGTAACCCCTAGGGATGGGCGAACGCGGTTTAAAAGTTCGGACCAAAGTTGGTCTGTTCGGTCGACTGAACCGAACTTCCGAACTGAACTCAAATTTCAAACCGAACTGAACCGAACCGAATTTCCAATCTCCGTTCTGTTCGCCCATCCCTAGTGGCAACACACACCAAAAAACCTGGTTTTGAATGGCCAAACTTGGTTCGGAAGTTCGGCATCCGACCGAACTCGGTCTGTTCGGTCGACCAAACCGAACTTCCGAACTGAACTTGAATTTCAAACCAAACTGAAACGAAACGAATTTCCAAACTCAAATTTCAAACCGAACTGAACTGAATTTCCAAACTCCGTTCTGTTCACCCATCCCTAGTAACCCCCCACCCAGCTATCCTGGGTGCCTGTCCCAGTGTTCACTTAAAGGGGGGTGGTGCCTGATGTTGCAAACTCACTGTGTGGCCTGAGTTCAACCTGGCAATGAGGTGGTGTAGTTACCAGGTAGCCTCTTGCTTCTGTAGCAGATCATCTTTGAGCACAGTGCCTTCACTTGAGAAATGTATCCTTCACACAAAGGACTTCTACGTCCTCCCAGTAAAATTAACCTGCCCTGCAGTGCCAAAATTACTTGCAGCTAAAATAAACCTCGGTGAGACTCACAAACATAACATTTAGATAAACACAAAACATTGGCTTTAATGAAAATGAGAAACAGCACCAAATGATCCCTCCCTGGGTTTGCAACTGTCTGGTGGACTTTAGACAGATCTTGGCTGCGTTGGCTGGCTTAGAACCTCCTCTACTAGTAGGACTACGGCCGCTTCTCACAACACCACAGTTAGGTCATATATTTCCTCCAAAATTCAAGCATCATCCGTCAAGACAGCAAGCAGGCAGTTGGGAGGGGTGAAGGGCAGGCCTAGGGCACTCTCCTGCAATCTTCCAAACAGACAGAAGTCAGGTTCAGCTCCCCCTGGCAGGCAAAGCAATAATATGGAGAATCCACTTCCCATTCAGCAGGTGCCACAGCACCCCAGAGTAACTCAACAAGGAAGGCCCTCTCTGTCCCTTCACTCTGGGAGCTAACTTCAATCACACCATGATCACCCAACCAAGATGTCTTCTACCCTCCACTTCCCCTCCCTCCTCAAGAGGCAGGATCAAGTTTTGGCTCCATAGGTGGGATTCTGGGAGATGTAGTCCACAGTTACTGTGTGTGCAAGCTTATGGCCTGGTTTGAAGCCCCTGATCTTTCGGAGGATGAGGAAGCTACACATGTATATAGCAACATCAGTGTTCAAAGTACACCCTCACCCTCACAACCACCCTATGAGGTAGGTCGTTATTATTCCCATATTTTACGGGGGGGGGGAGGGACTGAAGCTGAGAGACAGTGAATTTTCCAAGGCCACACAGTGACTTCATAACTGATAGAGGATTTGAACTCTGGTCTCTCAGGACCACGTCCAGCTAGGCTACACTGTACTGATACTTGGTTGAGTTGTACATCCTGTAGCCTTTACTCCTTTACAAATTCAAGTGAATGCAAGTGATTCAAGAATGTGGTATATTCCCCTACTGTTGCTTTAAAACCAATTCCACGTGACCATTTGGGGGCTTCTTGTTGTGAAAGCTTCCTCACATGATACAAAGACTCTACGGATTTGGGGGAGGATATCATGATCTAGTTAATAAAGAATGCGTCTTAAAATAAATACTTCACTTTCTGACTCTCTTCATCATCCTTAGTTCTTCCCTCCCAATGGGCATGATCCTCTGGTAGATTAGCACTGACATTAGCTCTTAGCAGCTATGTGAGTCCAATTGAAATTAATGGGATGGCAAGTAATAGCGCTAGTTGTGCTAAGCAGCTGGAGCATCATGCTAAATGTGTACAGCATCTTGTACAGGAAAGTCATGTGAGAACATGATAAGGAAAGCTCACTTTACACAGGAATATAATGGTGCAAAAGGCCCAAGCCATGAAGTAACTGCTAATCAAAGGGTATTTTCAGATGTGACGTTACCACGGTCAATCACGGTGAATTCCCCTGTGATGATCATGGTGGCGTAACGTCTGTTGGGCCGAAAAGAGATTCCTGCCAGATATTCAACCCTGGCGGGAATCGCTTTGACCACGCTTTCGGAGGTCCATGACCGCTGCCGATTCCGGGCTGTGGTCAATACCCTGGGGTGTGTGTGTGTGCTGTGGCCAGATTGGCTGCTGCGCCCGCCCGTCTCCCAGAGGGCGGTCGGTCTTGGGAACGTGGGGGGGCGGGGTTGTGAGGCCGCACATTACGTCACGCAGCCCCGCCCCCTCTCCTGATCCCCCTCCGGAATCAGCCAGCACGTCTGTTGACAGGCCGGCGGGATTCCGGAGGGGGATCAAAACATGATTCCATGCCGTGGCCAAAGGACGGCCCGGCACGTCTGAAATCACCCAAAATCTCAATGGATTAACTTCTGACTTTATCACTAGTTAAACTAAGCATTCTTATTTGGGAGTGAATTTATCAATTTATTTAATTTAATCTTAAAAAAGTGATCTCCTGAAGAGTAGCATTGCTTGGCTTGTGTTTTATCCAATGTTTTATGACCTTGAACCTTGCTGCACTGGATAAAAGACCAGGGTTATTATCCCATCTTAACCATAAATTTACTGGGTGCCTGGGACAAATCACTCTCTCTCAACCTTAGCTCCCCATCTGTAAAATGGGAATAAGTGCTACCTGTATCACAGAGTGGTTGCAAGTGTGAACGAGATAAGGACTGAAAAGAACTTGATCTATGAAAGTGTTCAGGAAATTATCAAATACATGGTCTTCTGAATCAAATTGAAGAAAAGAGACCCTGTGTTTTTCTGGGAAGAGCATTCCTATTTCACCACAAAAAGGTGTGCAAACTCTCAATATGGGGAAATGTTGAGGTGTTGGGTAATAAGAGATGAGAAAAGTCACACACAAAAATGCATTTGACATTTGAGTGCATACTTGGTGGATACTGAGGCCTATCAAAGTACTGACCACTTAACTTATATTGGAGCACACGCTTTTGAGAAACATAAAGGATCCTTTATTTTCCCCCTAAGAAGATTCACATTATTATGTTTATGAATATTTTAAATGTCTTAATTGGGAGGAGAATTTCTGTTTTGCCCCAGCTATGCAATACCTTTTTGGAGTTATCATGTGGCACCATAATGGGGGCTTTTAGATGGAAGGCAGCTCCTGCTCTTCCTGCGCCAGCCTGCTTGACCCTGGGTTAGCCGGTCTGTTTTAAAGCACCCCACCTAAGCAGGTGTAGGCTGTGCCTGCTCCAGGTCATTCCTGCCAGTGGCACTCTGGAACACTGCGGAGTGGGCCAGCTAAACCAAGGGCACTGTGACCTTAAGGGACATGGCCAAATGTGGACCCATGCTGCAGTTCCAATCCCGGACAACATCATGCAGTTGCAGGCTCCAGCCTAGAGCATCAGGTGAATGCCCGCAACTCTATAGGGAAGGAGAGGGGGTGCCCCACAAGCAGAACCCGCCAGATCCAGGTCCATCTAAAATAGACCCAAGTAGGCCTGGAAGTGGGCAGACATGGGGGTGCACCCCCAGAGTAACTCCCAGGGCAGGCTGCCTCTGCATCCATCTAAAAGCACACAGTGGGTAATTTCAGATGTAACAATACTATGGTCAACCACAGTGAATCCCCTGTGGTGGCCATTTGTACCGTTACGTCTGTAGGGATTCCTGCCAGATGTTCACCCCAGTGAATCACTGGCGGGAATCCAAATGACCACGATTCTGGACCTCTGGCCGCCCGGAGGTCCAGAATCATGGTGGGATCAGGCCCCAACCGTGGTTCGATTGACCACAATCCAAGATGGGCCGCAGGTAACATCTGTTACCTGCAGCCCGGGCGGATCGTGGTCCTGACCACGGGACGGGATTATGCACATTGGCCTCATTGGCCGCTGTGCCTGCCCATCTCCTGGAGGGCAGGCGGCCGGGGGGGCGGGGCTGTATGGTTGTGCCACACAGCCCCGCCCCTCCCTGAGTCCCTGTAGGAATCAGGCCGGCACGTCTAAAGGCCGGCTGGCCTGATTCCTGTTCTGATCCCGATCTGTGGTTCAGCGTGGCGGGCCTCGCGGCCTGGTACATCTGGAATCATCCAATGTCACTATGACCTTAAAGTACATGGTGCTTCCAATATTTTATTTTATTTTTTATAAACCACTCTGAACTCATTTAAAAATTCCCGTTTCTACAATAATTTGATGCAGCTGCTAAGATGTTCTTCCTCTTTTGATCACTGTTATTAATAATGTGCCATAACACATGCAATGTTAACAATCTGAACTATTCTTTACAAAGATCATTTTGTACTCCCTCTTTTTTTTTTACCCCCACCTTTCTGATTAAGCTCATATTTTTCAGGAAGTTCATCTAAGAGTCATTAGCCAAAAAATTAGGAAACGCGTAGGTAGCTCCTGCATGGCATAAAAGAAATGGAAAAGAAACCACTTTCTTGTCTCCTCCAGAAAAAGGATTCTGACTACAATTTTTGGGTCCTGAGTTTATTGTTAAATAGTTGATGGTTCAGTCTTAATAACTAGGGCTAAATGTTTGTTTCATTTTTTCCCCCCGCCATGCTGGTTCTCAGTTCATTCTGGGAACTGAGAACGAACTGAGAACCGGCAGCATCTTAGGGCTCTTTTAAACGAGGGGCGCTGAAGCACCTCCTGAATGCCGCGTTAAAGCAAAGCCGCTGGAAGTGGTGTTCTCCCCGTTGCCGGTGGCGGCGACAGCTGGCGACATGGGGCTTTGGAGCGGCGCGTTCTTAAGACTTCAATTTTCAGGCTTTCAGAACACGCCGCTCCAAAGCCCCGTGTTGCCAGCCGCCGCCGGCAACGGGGAGAACGTCACTTCCAGCGGCTTTGCTTTAATGCGGCGTTCAGGAGGCGCTTCAGTGCCCCTCGTTTAAAAGCGGTGTGAGATTCATTCTCAATGAGAACTAAATTTTAAAAATAAAATAATCACTGCTCATGCACAAATGGCCACTGGGTTATTCTGTGCATGCGCACGCTCTTTTTCGAAAATGGCAGAGGCAGCATTGCTGCCATTTTGAGAAAAGACTATGCATACGCAGAATGGCCTGGCAGCCATTCTGTGTATGTATGTATGTAGTTATTTATTTTATTTTACTGAGAAATACCCAAAATTCATACTGGTTCTTGTATTCTTGGAATTTCTCACGAGAAGCTAAAATGCTTCTTGTTTCAGCCCTATTTATAACTACTGTTTGCTTCAGTGTTTTTCAAATAGCTGCAGGTATTTATTTTTTTTTAACATAAAGCCATCAATTGATCCAAATAACGATCTCTCAGTTGCATACATATAAATCTAAAGAAAAGTCACAGAAGTCAGTGGAGTTAGTCCACATTTTCAGCAGTGTAGCATGGATCAGAATTTGGTCTTATGTTATAGCTGAAATTAATATTTGTGCATTTGAGAATTTGCACTATCCAAATGGAAACTGCCAAAATGGATAATAACCACTATTCATTTGCATGTCATCACATACCCAGTTTGCATTCCATTATTTCAGGATATTGGTTATTTTGTTTTGGTTCTTTTGGTTTCTTCATTTCTGTTAGCATGATGGCCCATGCACAGCAGCCAAAACAAAACCACCAAAATACCAAATAACCAAACAAAAATAAATGAGATGTGTATGTAACTGAAATGGAATACCCAGATAAATGGATATACAAATACCCAACAACATGAATAATATCTGTGAATACAAAATCTCTGCTGTTCATCGCTGTCCTAGCTCACATGACTGAACTTGCAAAGAAAGTCCTGTGTCCATTCCAAGGGAGAACACATGTAATGCACGTCAGTGTAAAATAGAACTAGTCAGTTTATAATTGGGACCTGAAATTGTTTTTAGGATCCTTGAAGAGGGGGATAAAATGATCACAATTGTTTTGAGGAGGTTCATGGGAAGGAGAGACCAAATGAATTTGCAGTTAACCTGTGCAATATTTGGTAACTGAAAATTCTTCCTAAGCTTGACTCAGTTAATTTTTTTTGCTGTATTTGTTTTTGCTAATAAAGAAGACATATCTTTGCATGCATAACCACGGTGACATGTGAAAACTTCCTATTCCAGCACATCTAATCCTTTAGCAGATGCTTATTCAAGAATGCTCCATTGTTACAGGACCCAGTAATGATACTTCACACTTGCCAAAGCATTTGACAAACAATATCTAATTGTCCCTCACAACAGGAAGACATATTGGATCCTGCCAACATTTAACACGTGTGCTCATCTGCAGATTTTTGTGCATGGTAAACAAATCCACATGTTTAAAACTGGGAGATGTGTAGGTGTTCTCAGAGTCAGGGACTTGGTTCCACTTTACAAGTATAGCTACTGAAGTAAAGATACAGTCAGCAACTTGTGATTGTGAATGAAGCTATCCAGCACTGGACAGCCTTAAGGAAAGGTAGCTGCTTAGACCCCCAAGATCTATGAAACCTACAGTAACCTGCCCTTTCTTTCACTATATCCCCCTCCATGCTGGATACAGTGTGAAGAGGATGGGGTGGTTAGAAGGCCCTGCTCTGCATCAAGCTACCAGCCCCCACATGCCTGCTGTCTACTCCTTAGACCCCTTACCCTCTGCAACACAGAGGTGAAGATGGTAGTAGGGATGGGCGAACAGATTGCGGTTCGGGTTTGGCCGTTCAGTTCGGCTGCGTTCGGTTCGTCCATTCGGTTCGGCAGTTTGGTTAGTTCGCCGGGTTCGGCCGTTCGGTTCGGCCGTTCGGCCATTCGGTTCGGCCGTTCGGGAAATGTTAGGGGTGTTTTTTTGTTTTTTATATGGTTTTTTGGTTTTTTATTGGGTTTTTTATGGTTTTCTTTGGTTTTTTTATTTGGTTTTTTGGTTTTTATATGGGTTTTTTAAATTTATTTTTTAAATCTAATATTATCTATCTATCTACATTAAATCTAACTGCTATTAACTATTCTAAATGCTATGAACTAAATGGATTATCTAATAAGTACACAGGCCTACTCCTACAAACACTAAAACTAAATCACTAACGCTATCTCTATCACTAAGCTAACTCCTACAACTACTATCCCTAACCTATCTATCTATCTCTCTATATCTATATCTCTCTATCTCTCTCTATATGGGATGGAATCACAAACACAAACCCAGACTCCCCCAGTACTCCTGGCCAGTTCCTGTGTCTTGCAAAGGCTGTTTTCCCACCTACAATGCCTCTGAACGGCAGACCACAGCGCTGGCTGCTGCCATTCATACAGGCAGGGGATGTGTGGGCGTTGGCTCTCACATGGCTGCTTCCATATGGCTCGCTCTGGCTTTTTCGCCAGTGCTCCATGCGTGGTCAAGAGTGGGTGCTGCATGGGTCACGGGAGCACCCAGCCATACACCTTCACATGGGCGTTCAGGTGGGTGGTTGATGGGTGGACATGGGTGGTTGCATCCCATTTAAAAACATCCTTAGACACTCCAGGTTTGGGCAGAGGTTTTCCAGGGCGCTAGTGTCAAGGCCAAAGAGGAGGGGTATTTTTCAATGTGGCCTTGCCCCCTGCGGACTCGAGCATTGTGACTAGGGCTGAAAGTTCACCCTCAGCTTTCTTAACTTCCCACTGAGAATCCCAGTTCTTGATTTTATCCTGGGAACAAGGACAAACTGAGAACTGGCAGTGTTTCACTGTAATTTTTGATGAGAAACAGCGGCAGCGGCCCTAGCCTGAGGGCGCCTGGGGCAGTGCCCTGCCCCCGCTCTCCCCCGTCCCCAGTGCCACTGACAGTAGCGCTCAGCCGCTCACTGACTGAGCACGCTCTGCCTCTGTCAGGGGCTGAAATTGACATTGGAGCGCCGCGCTGCTCTGACTGCTGCAGCTTGGCTTGCAGTCAGAACAGCGCGGCGCTCCGATGTCAATTTCAGCCACCAGCAGAGACAGAGGCAGAGAGCGCTCAGTCAGTGAGCGCCAGCCTCTGCCTGGACTCCTTCTGGGACTTCAGAGTCTGGAGTCCCAGAAGGGACATACTTGGTCGGAATGCGAGCCAGGCGGCTGAGCGTTCAGTTCAAGTGCACCGCTGGGAAATGAAATTTCCCTGAGCGGCAGCTTTGCATTGAGCCCAGGCTCAATGCAAAGCCTCACCTGGGTGTTCAGTGGAGGCGCTCGGTGGCGAGATGTGCTGCAGTGCGCATGCTTGAACTGACTCAGTCAGTTGAGCATGCACACTGCAGCATATCTTGTCGCCGAGCGCCTCCACTGAACGCAGTGAACGAACTGCCTGGTGCCAGTCCCTGACGATGGTGAGTAAACACGTGCAGGGAAGGAGGGTCGGGGAGCAGAGGCACTGGGGAAGTGGGGGTGAGCGGCAGGGAGGACTTGGGGAGCAGAGGCTGGGGCCTGGGATGGAAGGGGGGAGGGTCTGCGAGACTGGGGAATGGGGGGG
>QEPC01006683.1:1018737-1033883 GCA_003113815.1 Sphenodon punctatus | reverse complement strand
GTTTATGTGTGGTTTTCTGGTTTTTATATGGGTTTTGTTCACTTGATGATGTGGAGTGTGGAGGGTGAGGGGGAATTAATATTTAATGCCCCGTGATTCAATTGAGATTTTGAAATCGTGAAATGTAACGGTTAGTCTGGTGATCTTATGGGTGTTCAAAATCCTAGAAATGTGATGTTTGTGATAAAATTGAGGTTTTGAAATCGTGAGATGTAACTGTTAGTCTGGTGATCTGCCTGCTTTTAAAAATGGCAGAGGAGGTGAATATAACCTGCCTAACTGATTGCTGGATTAAGTAATGCAATGTCCATCCAATGTTAACCCTGGGAACTCCTTGATTCTGGCTGGGTTATGCCCTGGCTCCCCCTACCATATCCCTGGCTCCGCTGACCGTATCCCTGGCTCTGCCCCTAGGCTAGGCTCCACCCCTAGGCCCACCGGCCTTTCTACCCCAGTGCCCCTCCAACATCAAAAGCCATCAGCCGCCCCTGAGAAACAGTGAGCTGGTCCTGGGCTTTGAAACTGACAACTGTTGATTGGGGGCACTGGGGAGCCCACTCAAATGCTCCTGTCTGGTGCTAATCAGTTTCAAAGACTGCTCCCCCATCCCCTGATCTCAGCTGATAGGCATTGTGGTGGGGGAAGGGGGAGTACGCCGGGCTGACCTTTTTAACTGAAGCACCGGCCAGGAGCGCTGAGGAGCCCAACTTAGTAGCACTCCCAGCCAGTGTGTTTCACTTTCAAAGGCCGCTTCCTTGCCACCTATCAGCTGAGAGGTGCTGTGAAGGGGAAAGCCTGCCCAGCAGGCCTTTGCAACTGCCAAGTGCCGGCCACGAGTATTGAGGAGCCTGAGTACCCCACCACTCCTGGCTGGCGTATGTCAGTTGCAGAGGCCACTTTCCCCCACACACCACCTATCAGTTCGATGAGAAATATTGGGATTTCATACAGGAATTGAGGAACCACCAAGAACTCATTCCCAGTTCTCAAAATCTTGATATCACTTCTGAGAAGGAAATTTGCTTCTCACTTCAGCCCTAATTTTGATATCGTGAGTGTGGCCGTGTCAGAAAAAGTAATGGAACAGTCCTTCAGCCTACCCACTTTCTGACATGGCACAATCCGATGACATCCGATGATGCTCCAAAGAGGCATGGCTATAGTAAAAGGGGGGGGGGGGACTTTGTCCTGCTCCCTTTCAGCAAAGCCCCTTCTCCCCTTTCTGCGTCAAAGTGTCCGAAATCAACCCTATCCATACTTATCATGGGTACCTGCCTATGAATGTTACACTCCTTCTCTCTCTCTCTGTTCCCCTTTTTTCATCTCCCCCCCCCCCCCATCTCTCAGATTGTAAGACCTAGGGCAGGGACTGTGTCTGTTCAATTACTTTTTAAGTGCCAGGTATATTGCTTGCGCTATATAAATGCTTAATAATAACAATAATAATAATAATAATATAATATATTACTATTCCAGGCCAAAGGCTGGCCTCAGTCTGAGATCCCTCAACTCCCATTAAAATCAATCCAATCCCAGGGCAATTTAATGCCTCCAGCAGCTGCTCAGTATCCTCTCAGATCATGTCCTTAGTGAATATAACAGGACTATTTACTTTAGGGTTCATGGAAGATGTGGATTTTCAATTAAGAGAGAACGGTGGCTTTACAGACTAGAGTAGGAAGAATGTTCCCCGTTTACGGAACCAGCATGAGTTTTACTGCTAAGAGGAAATCAGGCGATTTATGTAATTGTATGGTCACCAAGGTGCGCATGACATGGCCGCCATCTTTGTTGCTGACAACTCTTGCCAATAAATGCTTGATATTATTCGAACACAATGGAAGCAATTCTCTATTGAGCAGCCTTTTTGCAAAACTGTAAAGAAAATACCCAATCCCCAATTTTTACAAATGCGTTTCTCTTTATTCACCCCAATTTTCTTATCTTTTTCAGGTCACGTTTGGAAAAAAACAAAAACAGCAGAAAGAATGTTGATGGGGAAAAAAACAATTGGAGGGGATGCTGGGTGAAAACAGACATGACGCTAACCATCCTTGGTGGTTATTTATGCATGTTGCAGGGCTCCATAGGGCACCAATACAGCCCTGCTACATGCATAATAAATAACCACCAAGGGTGGTTAAAGGGTGGTTAGCATCATGTCTGTTTTCACCCGCTGTCGGTGTGGGTTCTTTAAAAATAGGCGCTTTTTTACAAATTGCATTTTTCAGGAGAGTTGTTTTAAAAATGGCATGTGAAGGTGCTTTTTATTTGGCTGTTCTCATGAATGAGGATATTTCAAAGGGTCTTTTGACCAGGTTGAGGGGAGAAAAGGAAGCCTGAAAAATCCTTGGCACATCTCTCCTCCTCTTTCCCTTTGTATGTACACATGCTGCTGCCTCCTTCAGAATATACATGATCTCCCACAGGAACAGTACATAAAAGAGTATTTTATGCAGGTATATGAGGGAGGAAGTACAAATTATCGTCAGAGAGGCAATAAGACTGACAGCAAACAACATGCTGTAGCCATTATTGTAACAATCCTAATCCAGGGTGACTGTCTTTAACTGCAGTAATGGTTTTAATGTGACTTTTAAATTTAGGATTATCCCTTTGAGCAGATAAATCTTAATAGGTGAGGCTTGGGGGGAAGGGCAAGGTATAAATTTGAATGAATAAATAAATACAGAAACCAAATTTTAATCTGTGAATAGGACTGTTTGCTCCAGGAACTTAATTCAGTCTCACCAACTCTCACAACTTTAGAAGATATTTAGGTGTCTTTCCATGACCCCCTGGTTCTTACATCTTGTTGGGGTATCTGATTTAATTCTTTAGGAAAGCAACTTTGTGATGCTGAACAGAGCTTGAAAAAGTGAACCCAATGGTTCGGGAATTAGACAGCATATTAAAAAATATATCATTTTAAAAAATAATAATAATCATAATCATGATTTGAATGCCAATCTCATGATTTGGGGGAAATATCTGAATGACTGGGATTAGCCAGACACCTGATTCCTTGGTTTTTATTCATCTGACCACAGAACAGAAACACGCCATTGGTGGAGGTTTTAAAGATGCTTGGCATTGGCTTAACACTGCTCTACTGAAGGAAAAGGGAAGAATTCCACTGACTTCAAGAGAAGCAGAGTAAGTTGAGCACTTTGGGAATTCCTTGATCCCAGTCTTTATTTCAAAAATTAAAGACTTGCAATGAGCTGCTTGTGTGCAAGTGGTGACAAAAAAGCGGGGATTTAGTGCACACAGGCCTGACCTTTTGTAGAAGGGTCCCTTTGGACAATGCTCCTGACATGTTGTAGTGGGTATTTTAAATCTAGTCCGTTTGCTGCTGCATTCACTACTAGAACCATGGGTATTTTCAGACGTTACGAGATCACGGTGAACCACGGTGAATACCCACCTGTGGTCACCGTGTCTCGAACGTCTGTTTGGTGGCCGCCAGATGTTCGCCACGGTTAATTCCCACATGGGGTCAATTTGAACCACGCTTCCCGGGCTAGCCGGGGGAATGTCCCAGGAAGCGTGGTCAAAAAGATCCCCAGCGGGGACCCAAAAAAAGTAACGTCTGGCTGGTTGCCACGGCCCGGGATCCCCGGCGGGATCCCGGGCCATGGCGCTTCCGGCCCGACGCGGCGGCCGCAGTGGCCCCGCCGCCCGCCCATCTCCCTGGAGGGCGGGTGGCGGGGTGCATGGAGGGGGCGGGGCAGTGTGGCTGCACGTTGCGCCACACGGCCCCACCCCCTCCCACATTCCCCGCCGGGATCTCCCCAGCACGTCTGCTATGGCGTTACGGGGTGATCGCGGGGGGGGAATGATTTCGGTGATTTCGGTACGGGGCCAAAGGGCCCCGTAACATCTGAAATCACCCCATAGCAAACCTAGAGGTAAGGCAGAGTAGTGGTAAAGTGGGCAGTACTTGGCGCAGAAGGTTGAGGGGGGGGCCTTGGTTCAAGTCTCACCTTTGCCATGAACTCACTGGGTGATCTTGGCCAGTGACAGATCTCTCAGCCTAACCTACCTCATTGGGTTGTTGTGAGGATTAAGAGTTGAATTAGTTGTTAATGTTACGGTTAATAAGTTAACGACTGTAAACCACCCTGAAGCTAAGGGATAGGGTGGATAAAAAAATCTAAATAAATAGTAACGTAAAAAAACAGATAAACCCGTTGAATAATATACCCTACCCAAACTGAAAATGGCACTTTGGTCAATAACTGATATCAATTTATGTTCACTCCTGTTATGCTCCTATTATTACACTCCTTTTAGACTCCTGTTATTGTGCCCTTTTTTTGGTTTTGCAGTCATTTTGGTTACATAATTTCATCCAAATTAGCATTACTGCACATGCACTATTTCCAAAAATAATGTAGCTGAAATACTGAAATGTAAAAAAAAATAATTAAAAATGAAAACAACAGCAACAACAAATTGAAATGGAATACCCCCTTCCCCACACCCCCAAAAAGATATGTGAATACCATTTTTTGTTCATAGATAGTCATATATTCAATTATATCCACAAATAATAAACCCACTGCCTGTTTCAGCTCGTTAAAAAGAAAAAGAAATCTCCTTCTCTTAGGTGAAGCAAAACAGGGGACAGAAACTTTAGCTTAATCCCAAGGCCACAAAAAGGGTTGACTCTGACATTTGGTCCCCTTGAGTCATTTGACTTGTGCTGTATAATGCCCCTCATGGAAGCATCCTGTCCAGAAAGCAGTACTCAGAAGTGATATCCCAGCTGCCGGCAGCCACCACTCCCAATGCACGGTGTTCATTGTTCTTTAAGTCATATTTTCAAGGGGAAGTATACAACCGCACACAAAATGGGGATACAATTAGTGGCACTGGCTGAGGCTCTCTGTTCTGTCTGAATATAATTGGTGTAGGATGTATGGTGTGTCAAAGGAATGTGTAAAAGGATGTTTATTTATTATGGTGCCTACTCTGATTCTTTTACCTAAACAATAGCTACCTTAGCTCAGGACATTTTCTGGGGTAAAGAAGTTTGGGGGGGGGGGAGCTGATGTGCCTTGTGCCATTAATCCTAGTCAGTCCTTAATCTCCAGGAAATACCCTGTGTTGAGGATGGCATTGCTAGGAGGAAAAAAATGTGGGTGAAATTTTTTAAGGAGTGACACAATTATATTTGGTTCCAAAAGGTTATTTCCAGCCTGTGTCTTAGGTGATCAGATTCCCCGACCACCTTTTGAGCATTCCATTCTGTGTATAATCCTTTGGATGTGGCGAGCTGTTGTATATTTTTCCTGCCCTAGCAATAGAATAATAGAATAAACCATCGAGCCCGTTATTGACTCTGCAAAATGGGTTCAGATGCATGAGACTATTTGCAGAAGTTTCCTGCTTCCATTTATTCAAGCCCAAAATGACACAGCCGTGAAAACAGACACCAGGTTGAGATATTCTCTCTTCCCCTTCTTTTTCTCTCCCTGCTTCTTCTTCTTTTTTTTTTTTTTTAAACACACAAAAAATGTGCTTTGCTATAAGGGCAAAACAGGTGCTGAAATGTGAAACCTCACAGAGGGATTTCCTTTGCGGAACAGCTTGGTCCTACAATGCGGACTTAAAGTTCGACATGATTGCAACACTGAATGTTATAACGAATGCGTCTCCTACTGAACAAAGATCCATACCGCTGTCAAAAAAAAAAGTGGGGGGGAAACCAAACCAAAAAACCCAGCATACTGTCACTTTAAGAAAAAATAAACTAAAATATGAACTACCAAAAACCCTGCCATTTCCAGCCTGGGCTTGATTAATGATTTTTCTATCTAATAAAAGGTTCACAAACCATCTGTTTTTCTCCCTAATGCCTTGCCCAAAGGTTTTTCGTTCCTATTTCAGGCTCGGGGCCAACTGACATTCCACTCTTTTTTTTTCCCCAGCCTTGTAAACAAACCCTTCTCTCTTTTTAATCTTCCAGTGCTGTTTTCTACCCATCGTTATGCATATTCATTGCGAGTAAACATTTTTAGTGTCTACACTTAATCTCTTCCACTGGCAATTACTGTTCTATGCTGTTTTGTAATGCAGAAGGGCCAACGCTTTCCCTTCTAATAACAGCTGGGTCGCAGATGGGGCCTGCAGTCATTGTAGAAAATAAAAATTTACAAGATGCCAGTGGAATTTATTTCAGTTTTATGGAGTCACAGGAGGAACCTTTCTGTTATCCGCCTTCAGTGGAATCTGCAGGCACAAGGCAAGCTTTTGACATTTAATCAAAGGGGGGTTCAGGTAGGGTCTGGAGCAACACAAGGAAGAAAGCAGGTGGATCATATTAGGCACTGCCATGGTTAATTTATTTAGAAGTGATTGGCTTAGATGTGTGCAGCCAATACTTGACATCATGTATATATCTTGTTTAGCATCCTGCTTCTAAATTGTTACCACTGTTGAGATGCTGCGTTGCCGCTGTGGACCGAATCAGGTGTTAGGTTTGGTAGCTGCTTAGAGGTACTGGTAGAAATGGCAATAGAATATCTGAAGAGTTAAGAGTCAGTAGTAAATGCAGTCGCTGTACTCACCTCATTTGTACTTTACCATATCATTCTCTTAACTACTGTAATGGCTTCCTCAGCAGAAACCCTGGAGTGTGTGAATGGGCTTTTGAATGCTGGCTCCAACCGTACATTTAGCAATGGAGTTTAACTGGAAAATTCTCTCTCGTCTGACTCTGTAAATGGGTTTCCTTGAAATGTTTTTAAGTTTCCTATTGGTGCCATTACGTCGATCTAGCCCAGGGGTACTCTCTCAGTCACCCACTGGTCATTGTACAGCATTTAAGAGCTAACCACGAATCAACAAAGGATAAATGAATCTCCTTACAGTTACGGAGAGCCATGCTCTGCTTCCTAGTCTGCAGTGGTGCAAACTCTGATGTTCCTCCAGATTCAGACTGGTGTAAATGAGATCTGAGTTTGGACTACTCTTCTGTAGCAGACATTTGGGGGGGGGGGGGAGTCTAGCTGCAATTCCTTCTTTCTGAAATAAGTTTGACTGCTCTGATAGCATCTGCCCCACATGTGGAGGGAAGAAATGTAAATAAGTAATATAACGCGTACAGATCCTAGCCTGCTCTCTTGAAACCTGTGCCAAAGGACCCCGTGTTCTCAAATATGGGCCCTCAACTTCCACCACGCACCTTCCACCAGTTGCCTGGCAACCTTGGGCACCCCACAGAACATGTGCACAAGAGAGTCTCGTTGCGATCATCATTTACATTTTGTATTATTATTATTATTTTTAAAGCCCATTAACCAAAACCAGTATGCTTTCCCTCTCTGAAGGACAAGTAAGGTCTTCCTGAATTTGAAAGGCTATAGGGTATCTGTCCGAACCAAAGTGATTCACAAAAATTCCTGACAGGCAAATATGTGGCTCCAAATAATGAGATTATAAGTTGGCATAGTTTTGAGGAAACTCACATTAATGCACGTTGCTATTTATTCTTCTTTGTAGGGATCAGGATGGGTTGGAGGTTTTTTTCTAATTTTGTTAAATGTAATAGAATGGGAAAGAGGGAAATTGAAATTCTCACATCTCTTTTTCTTTATTTCTTCTTCCCAGGCACCAGAAACAGAAAGTTATCGGTCGCACAAATTAATTAGATTTGAGGTGGTGTGTTTTTATTATGTGTATGTTTTCTTCATTTATAGGTTTCCCAGGCTAAGTCCATCTCTCTCTTTTTATACCAAGGGCAGCTAATTCTTACCTTTTAACAAAGGTTCCTACAATTTTGTGCTTTTAGGGGGAGGGGGAAGGGGGGAGGACATTTTACTTTGCATCAAAGGCAACTGCAAGTTGTGTGTGGGGTGGGAAAAAGACAATCTCTCAGCAATAGAAAAGAGCTTATTATTGCTTGATAAATATTTCCTCAAGCCTGGATTTTTGAATAAAAACAATTAAAATGTGCAGCTTAGTTAAATGGATTTTTGCCTTTAAAAGGAAGATTTTTTTTTTACATCTGAAAAATAAATAAATATTAGGCTGATAGTTTTATATGCTAACAATTTATCTGGAGTATTGAATTTAATACATTAAATACCTGAGATGAAGATTTCAGTACCTTATAATGGAGAGTTTCAATTCTTCTAACTGGATTTCCACATATATCTCTTCCACCGCCCCATCAGATCTTACCCTTTTCCTCATAAAATTTGAAAGCTGCAAATAAGCCCCTATGAAGTTTGCTAATCTCAGCGCTGTGCTGTTTCTACTGCAAATATTAGTTAAGATTTACTGGAGCTAATTCAGGAATTCATAGGCAGGGTGGAAGGAGCCTCCTGGGTTAACTAGCTCTCAGACTCTGGCCCTGCAGGGTAGGGAATTAATCCCTGCGTACAGCAGATATTTTGTGGGGACGGGGTGGTGGAATCCTAAACACTTTTCAGATGAAAATCTTCATGAGACCAGACCCCCTTGGAACAAATTTTGAACTAAGAGAAATATAATGATTTATTTCTATCATTTTCCTACAACATCTAGTGTTGCCGTCTTCTCAGACCGAAGGCCAGATCCTTTGTGCAGGTGGAATGGTCAGATCCGGGCAGTGGAATGTTTGCTCCACTAGGAGGCCTGGAATGAGCCATATCTAGTCCAACCAAGCTTGGGAAAGAGGGAGTATAAACAGGGCAACTTGTGCATAAATTCAACTGGCCTGTGTGATGCAGGGGGGCAGACTAGATTATCTCAGTGGTACACCCTCTGTCTTTGAAATCAACAAATCTATTAATCTGTATTGTAAAAACTACAAGAGAGTGAAAAGGGCCTCAGGAAAGTCTTTCATGCTGTCCTCTAATAGCTTCTCATGATTGACCGCATCCACCGCCTCTGATTGACCAGCCCTGGTGATAAAGCAGCAAAGGATGTGTTTCTTGAACTAAGCAGAACCTGGAATTCTGTGGCAAGCTAATAAAGCTGTACATCCCAGAACATTGGCCAAAATGGCTTTCCATGCTGCTGCTGTTGGCCCCTGCTGCTCTGCCAACAGGAATCTCTTGGAGATCATGTTGTCATTGTTTGCTCTGCCTGTGACTCCACCTTGCTCCCTTTTCCCATGGATAGGAGGCGAGGTTTGGAAGACATAGCGTCAAATCGAGCAGCAGTAACTGATGCCAGAAAAACCAACAGAAACCATGTTGTTTAGGAAAGAGAGAGTATCTCACAATTTGACTACCCAAACTAAGGGCATTTATAAACGATCCCGCTCACAGTCGGGATCGTTTAATGTGCCGTATCTCCCCCGCGCCTACCTCTCTCGGACGGGTCTGATGTTCAGAAGAGCATCAGACCCGTCTTAGAGCTCAGTGCGCATGCGCGACCTTCTGCGCGTGTGCACTTCAGAAGGGAACCCGGAAGTGCGGCTTAAAGCCGGCACTTCGGGGATCCGCGTCGGAGGGGGCAGGATTGCCTGCCCCCTCGCACGCGCGGTAACACGCAGCTGAAACAAGTAGACGAGCGCAAAGAAAGGTGGCTGATCAAAGGATCAGCTGCCTTTTTTGTCTCGTGTATAAACGCCCATACTCTCCCAGTAGTTCAGAGTCCAAAATATTTGTGTTAATGGAGCAGAGCAAACTCTCCCCCTGAGATGGCCTTTATTTTTTCCCCAACTGAATCTATTATTATTCAGTATTATTCATTATTATTATTATTATTATTGTTGTTGTTGTTGTTGTTATTATTGCCAGAAATGTACCCATCACTATACACTCATAATTAGAGACAGCTCCCTACCCAGAGGGGTTTACAATCTAGAAAATAAAAAGTAGGGGAAACAAGGGAGAGGTGAACACAGCGGGAGACAGAGATACATTCATGAAGTTGAGAAGCTGCAAGTCCATGTGCTTAGCTTAGTTACAGGGAAGAAGTGGATGCTGAGTGAATGAGTCTAAGGCCAAATTCACATTTTATGGTGGCATGATGACGGCAGCACTCCCACAACAAAAGACGCGGCGGGGAAGGAGGCGGAGGCTGGCATAACATCCGTTGTGAATGTGGTTTTGCCGCAATGATGCTCGCAAATGACAGCACTCAAAATCCAGCCCTGTCATTCACGAGTATCGCCACCCCGTTCGCACTGGAAGTTATGTTGGCCTCTGCCTCCTTCCCCCACCACATCTTTTGCTCACAGGAGTGCAGCCGCTGCTGCACCACCGTAAGGTGTGACTGAGTACACGAGTAAAAACAGATATGATGGTGGCCTACTGTGACCCACTTTGTCACACTTCGGCCAGTGAACCACTGACCCATCTGTTGAGGGTCCACCAGATGTTGGTTCGGGATTGCCCCGGACTATGTCAGCAACTAGCCTGGGCTCTGACCCCCTGGATTAGCTCCAGGTCACAGCCCGGGCTAGGTGGTACCTGACTGGGGAAAAGCAGGCCACGGCAGGCTATTGCATGTGGTGTGGCCTGTCATGACCCAGCCTGGATCTGGTCTGCCATGGCCGGCCATTCCTGCATCTCTCTGACCTCCCTGGCAGCCCAGTCGGGAGAACATGTGGTGAGCAGCCTGCCTTGGTCTGGACTCTGTCCACATGGCTTCCCAACCTGGGCCGGGTTGCCACAGTGGTGCGGTCACTTCTGTTTCCACCCTAACTATTTCAGTCTAGTGTTTGTGCGTCTAACTCTTGCAAAGGTAGCAGGGTGAGAGTGGGTCATCTTAGTTGATCTCTTCTCTGATTAAAAAAATAATCTAATAGGCTATCAAAATGTATGGAGAATAAATGATCTCAAATGGGTTGATGTAACTAGCTGCACTGAGATCATCGATATGGCTTTGTAAGTGTACACCAGCCAAAGCTATATCCCCTTCACCTCAAGGTTCTAAGTAACTTTTAGGGAAATAAATCTGCCATTCTGAGATGGGCAATACAAATAAATAAATGTAGAGTGATAGCAGCCGCTCTTGGTGCATAACCTAAAATGGCCTGTGCTCTATTGAAACAGCCAGAAGAGGGAGTATAGTTTAATTAATTTAGCCTTTTCCCAGCACTGGGCTGACATCATTGATGGCACTACCAAAGATCTCAGACAAGCAAGGAAGCTATTAACAGCAAGGAGAGCAAAAGCATTATTTGCCAATTTTGTTTGATCAGACACATAAGTGGTACCCAATCATGTTAAGTTACAAAGATAACACGTGTGAGAATTGACATTTTTTTAAAAAAGGGGGAAAAAGGATCCGAGGCAGTCATTCAACATGCTTTAACCATTTAATCTGCCATTCAGGCATCTGTCCCACTGTCACCCATTTGCTTCTCCATGCAACGAAAGGCTTCCCTATGGTCTGGTCCAGGAAGGGGCAGAGCAAAGAGACTTTCCTGCCCTTTCCGCCATGGCCATGCCCATTTGGGGGGCATTATGATGTCCCAATTCTCTGAAAGGAAGCAGTGGGTGAACAGAGACATGACACTAACCACCCTTTAGCCACCCTTGGTGGTTATTTATGCATGTTGCAGGGCTGTATTGGTTCCCTATGCAGCCCTGTAACATGCATAAATGACCACCAAGGGTGGTTAAAGGGTGGTTAGCATCATGTCTGTTTTCACCCAGTGTTAGGGCTGTAACAAAATACCAGGCTGGATTTGGATTTCATTTTTGACAGATCCAGCCAGTCTGATTGTTCTGGCAAAATGTGGACTAGAATACAATCCAGTCCACAATTTTCTGGAGATCCAGACTGATTCCCCGCCCTCCCACTATGGATGTGCAAAATGATGGCACAGTACAGGGCACCACTGTTTTGCGCATTGAGCAGTATGGACTCCACATTTTGTGCATGCACAGTGCAGGGTGCAAAATGGCAGCACCTTGCAGTCAGAACTTTGCACAGAATTCTGCCACACTTGAATCTGTGGTGGAATTCCCACAGGATGAAATGGCTGTTTTGCATCCACAACATTCTGAATAGGCCAGCATGACATCATGTCTGCAACCCTTTGGTAGATGCCTAGTATGACTGGATGTGTAATGGCAATACAGCTAGGGAAAGAAATGCTGGTGTTTAGAGGATAGCACAAGTAGAATGAACGATATTCAGAAATAATCAAAAATGGCCATTCAAATGTTAAACAAAGACCATGTGCTGATTGGGGCTTGGATTCTCTATATACTTGGGTTTAAGAGCCCTTTCGAGTATATTCTTTGTTGCTTTGCTCTTTTTTCGAACATTAATATGTGTTTCCAGTGGGGTTAGCTCCTTGTGGTTGGAGTCATTTCAAATTATATGGGGTGCCCCTCGTTGTAGGAGGTCTGCTTAGGTGTAAATCACCAAACCCAGCCTCATCCACCTGAACCTGCCAGACGTGACCCAGTGATGCACTGTCTGTGACATTGCAAGCATCACATTCCTGCACTGGGTTGTTGTGCCCCAACTCCCTGCTGCTCTCTGCACCTTGCACATTCAAACACCACACTAGGCGGGTGACTCACTGGCACCATTCCCCTCAGTGATATCTTTGCCTCCTGTGGTATCTATCTATTGCCTCACTACTGAACACGAGACTGTGGCAGCACAGTAGGGGAGCGCCAGACAGCTGAGCCACCCACCTCACTGCACCGGCCAAAAACTGACCTTGGGGCTCCAACAGGGGCAAGAATGTAGCTATTTCCCCACCTGTTGGCAATCCCCCAAATCTTCAGTTTCTGCTGCCATCAACTGAGCCCCAAAATCATAGAGGGTTAGCACAGCTCAGGATGTGCGAACCCCAGGAAGTCATAAACTCATACCTTCCCAAGGGCACCCCTTTCCCTGGTTCTCCTTCTCTGGCGTTCTTCCCTTCCAGGAGGCAAAAGCCCTTGGAGTAATGCAGGGGTGCTTATCTTGGTCAGAAGCTGCTCTGGCTAAAAGAACCAAAGGGGGATTTCTCTTTTCAGAGGGAATCCTTTCTCCCTCTTAGTAACTGTGCCTTTCAGGAGAAGGGAGGCATCTTCACAAGGAGCACATACAAACTCATGCCCAAAGGAGTAAAGAGAGAAAACAAGCTTAGGCTTTACTGGTAAGGTACAGCAAGTCAAAAGGAGTACAAACAGATACTGGGGAGAAAGGGTAGGATAAACATTTGAGCAAGTCCAGAGTCCAATTCAGTGGGTACGGGGACCATTTTAGAATTCGCGACTATCTAAACTGACCTTGTTCAGGCAGGCAAGATGGTTGCTTGTAACTTACAGTTTTCTCCATGTGTTGAGAATGCTGTTGAGAACCATGTGGGGCCCAGTCCTTAGTTCTAATCTGGCAGAGGTCCAGAGGTAGCAGAGGTCAGAGCAAGAGAGCATGTGGGCAGTCTCTGTCCCTTTTAAGTTCCTATCCCCCCTCTGCTGGTATTGGTTTGTGGGAGGTCACCTGGTCTATGCCTCAGAGAGTCCAACCAATCAGGGTGGAGTTACCTGAGAATACCTGAGCCATGATGACCTCACCAACTAGGAATGTCTGTTGCGACATCCTATCCACATGGCTCCAGCCTAGGAAAGTTGACTCCTGCCATGTGTCCTGGTAGTAGGCCTATAGGCCTCTTTAGCAGTCCCAAGGTCAAGGCCTCCAAGGTCATGTGGTTAAGCAGCAGCATGTCAGATGCTTCTGACATGCTGCTGCTTAACCTGACCCAATCCTGATTACACAACCTCATCTACTGTCTGGTCCCATCTGGTTTGGGTTGAGCTACTGGCCAGTGTCATAATTTTAAATGTATAATGCTAACAGTCAGCTGGCCTAAAGGAGCCCTCTTTCTTGAGTTTGTTGACTCTGGATCCTCTAGGGTGGAGTTGAACTGAATCAGCCCTTTCATCTTTGTGAAGTTTTTCCACTATTTCAGAACACTGCAAGGAGTTCCGAATGCAGGGGGCATCACCATTTCATGCATGCCCAAAAGGTAATTTTAGTATTGCTCATGAGTAAAATGGCGGTGCCCTGTACAGTTTACACTTCCAAACAGCAGGGCAGTGCCATTTTCTGCATTCACAGTAAAGGACACCACCATTTTGTGCATCTGACATACAGGCCTACGGCCGATTTTAGCTCTCTGGTGAAACAGGAACTGGATGGCAGTTGAAAATGGCAAATTAAATACATTTTTGATAAGTGCAAGGTGATGCACACATGGAAAAATAATCCTCACTATACATACATAATGCTATTTTTTTTATTTATACACAATTTTTATCCTGCCCCTCTTGCCTACAGGGCAGCTCGGGGCGGCAAACAACAAAGATAAAAGAATAAAACAATAAAACAATTTTAAAAGTTAAAAAATGTCATATGCAGGGAAAAACAACCCCCCCAACACCACCACCCCTACCCCCCCTCCACTCTCGCCGAAAGCCTGGCGGAACAGCCAGGTCTTACATAAATGTCAAAATGACAGGAGAGTGGGGGCCAACCGAGCCTCCTCCAGGAACGAATTCCACAGCACAGGCACAGTCACCAAAAAAGATCTAACATTTGTGGCCACCCGCCTCACCCGGGGAACCTCCAAAAAGGCTCCCTTGGACGATCTCAAAGGGCGCACAGGTACATGGGGAGTGAGGTGGTCCCGCAGATAAGCAGGGTCCAGGCTGTGAAGCACTTTAAAGGTTAAAACCAGCACCTTGAACTTAGCCCGGTGCTTTATAGGCAGCCACTGCAGAGCCCAGAGCACAGGTGTCATGTGCTCCCTGCAACCCGTCCCTGTAAGGAGACGGGCCGCGGCATTCTGCACCAGCTGCAGCCGCCGGACCAACATCTCGGGCAGCCCCACATAGAGCGTGTTGCAGTAGAGGCATGGATGACAGTGGCAAGGTCAGAGTCTGACAGATACAGCTGAAGCCGCCGGACAAGGTGTAACTGCCGAAACGCACTCCCCACCACAGCTACAACCTGAGATTCCAAATGAGCCGTGAATCGAGGCGCACACCCAGGCTCTGCTATTGAGAGACCATGGGAGGGCAAACTCCCCCAACAAAAGGAGATTCAATCACTCCCAGGCCCCCGAAGCCCTCACCCACCAACATCACCTCTGTCTTGTCAGGATTCAATTGCAGATGGCTCAACCTCATCCAAGCCCCCACAGCTGACAGGCACTGGGAAAATAAGGAGACTGCATGGCCTGGGTCGATGGAAAA
>QEPC01006683.1:1002921-1017260 GCA_003113815.1 Sphenodon punctatus | reverse complement strand
TGGATTCTCGGCAGGGGTGAACCTAACAACCACCCCGTGTGGTCAAAAAAAGCCCCGAACAGACGTGACAGGACCGGGACCATGGCAGGGAATCGGGCCGCCAGATCACGGCCCGGGGCAGCGCAACAGACATTACGTCAATCCCAGGCCGGGTCGTGGTCAAAGCACCTAGAAGGCGCCGAAGCAGCTCATTCCGGCTGCTGCTGTGTGCCCTTTAAATCTCCCTCCCCAGCCTGTGTTGTTGCTGGTTGCCTGGCAGCGACACTGCGTGCTTTGTCCCCGGTTGGGAATCATTTCCCTTGATTCCGGCCGGTGGTTGAAAGCCAGACGTTACTTTTATTTGTTTCCCATCGGGAATCTCTTTGACCACGGTTTCGGAGATGGTCCGGGGGGGAGCTCCAGAAGCATGGTTGATTTTGACCCCATGTGGGTATTGACTGTGGTAAACATCTGGCGGCCGCTGAACAGACATTCAGGGCGTTTTGGCCCCGCTGCGGGATTGACTGTGGTTCACTGTGGTTGAGCGTGATCTCGTAACGTCTGAAAATACCCATTGTGGATAGTTCCTTGAAGACAGCAGGTCAGTGTGCGGCAGCAGTCAAAAAGGCAAACAGAATGCTAGGCATTATTGTGAAAGCAATAGAAAATAAAAGAGAAAGTATCATAATGCCGCTGTATAAATCTTTTGTATGACCCCACCCTGAATATTGTGTTCAGCATCTCAATAAAGACATAACAGAACTGGAAAAGGTTCCGAGAATGGCAACAATGATGATAGAAGGAATTGAACAAATTCCATATGAGGATTGGCTCAACAGGTTGGGGCAGTTTAGCTTTGAAAAGAGGTGATTAAGGGGGAATATGGTAGAAGTTTATAAAAATATGGTTGGCATGTAGAAAGTAAATAGGAAACTGTTGTTTGCCCTTTCACACATTAAGAGAACAAGGGTACTCTCTGAAGTTAAGTGGCAGCAGATTTAAAATCAACAAAAGGAAGTTCCATGCAACGGACAATGCAGTTGTGGAATTCATTGCCAAAGGAGGCTGTTAAAGCCAGCAGCATAACTAACTTCAAATGGAAATTAGATAAATCCTTAGAGGAAAGAGCCATAAACACCTACTATTTGTGGCTTAAACCACTGGCTACCGGTACTTGAGAGTGGTTAGCAGGTGATGGGCCACACCTCCATGACCTGTACATGTACTTCCCTTGAGCTACCAGAGCTGGCCACTGTCGGAGACAGGATACTGGGTTAGATGGGTCACTGATTTGACCAGTTATGATAAGATTGGGTGGATCTGTTGAAGATGAAATCCACCAGGAATTTTTGTTTCATTTCTACTCCCAGTTCTCAGGATTGAGATGGGCTTCAAACATTTAAGGAAATAGGAAGTGTGAAACCAGGGACAGAGGAGATGGGTACAGAAGATGGAATGGGGCCCCTGGCCCTGACTTCCCTCTCAGCAGCGGGGGAGGCAGCCACTCCAGGGAATAGGGCCTCCTAAGGCTGGTTGAGTTCTGGTGCCGCTATCCTTATTATAGATACACTCACATGCAAAACTTTAGGTTATTGGCTTATCTTCTGACTGAGACTGCTCTTACATGTGCGTGCGGCACCACACTGTAAAATCATATGCCACGTCAAAAATCCCACGGGCAGGGTTTAGACATGATGTCATGCACATGATTAGCTGCTCGCGCATGCTTTAGCACCATGGACTCAATGCCTTGATATTGAGGTAGTCTGAACTCTGAAAGACTCTCTGGGCTGGTGTGCACTATTGCCTCCTATGAGCTGTAGTTTGCTTTCAGGGAATCAGAAGGGGATGATGTGGCTACATAAGAAGTTTCTTACCTTCCCGAAAATGAAAAGGGATACTTGCAGAAAATGGAAAGAAGGGCAAGTAACTAGCGATGTACAGAAAGATGTAACATGAATTTGTAGGGTGAAAACCAAGAAGGTAAAAGTGCAAAATGGGTTTCAACTGGCAAGAGATGTTAAAGACAGAAATGGGGGAGGGATTATACAGATATGTCAGAGATAAAAGAACCTCTGCTAGAACCGTTAACAGAAGACACAAGGAAGGTGGAGCTCCTCAAAGCCAACTTTGCATTAAAAAACTCAACACCCTTGCAGACTCAACACTTTGCTTCATAGGATGAAAAAAACACACGTGATGGTGGAGCATCACCTTCACCCCGTGAGCCTGACTGGGAAGCTGCTTGCAACCCGGTCAGGATCGGGTCTGGCCGGAGAACAAACATTCATGCAGCCGGGCCCAAGGGGGTGGGGGGGAGCCACACAAATATGGGGTTGGTCAGCCCTGCCCCTACACTGCACCCAGTAGCCCACTTCACACACACACACACACCAGAGGCAGACATGGTGGCCAATGACAGCCACCATGGCTGCCCAAGTGCCTGTCATGGTGGTCACTCCAGACCAGGCCGGGAACACCGGGCTATCACATGTGATAGCCCGCTGGGGCCAGTCTGGCAGGCCATTTCCTGGGCACGTTGGCAGATAACCCAGGCCCAGGATAACTCCGGAGTAAACATCTGGATGGCCCCCAGCAAATGTGACAGTGACCTGCAGGCCAAAGAGGTTCTAAGTGGGCGACAGTGAGCCACCATCACGTTTGTTAACACCCTATGTATGGCGTGTTCAATTCATTCACACATATGCCAATTCCCCTGCATTTTTCACTGCCCCTTCCCCATCTACTTCCCGGAAGTATTTCCTAACATGCAAAGATCTCGGAAGAATGCCTTTGTAATATTCCTGCATGCAATATTCTAGAAGTAGCATGGAGTGGATAGAGGATGGTGTTCCTGTTTTAGGTCACTCTGGCCACAGCTCTATAGTCATACGGGGGTACTATAAACCGAGAAACAGGAAATGATGTATCAGAGACTGAAGGTTGCTCCAGAATCGTCAAATCACACAGCACTGTTGCTTTTTGCTAGAATCGGATCCTTGCAAATAATTCCTTTGTATTGGCTTGCAGTGGAGAAGGGATCATCGAAGATCACAGGAAGTGGTAAGGAATGTAAACAGCACCCAGGAAAGAAGGCAGGTTTGTGTCACTATTCTGTCTAAAGGAGTGTTGTGTTAACAGGCCCAGAAAACCCTTACACGATACTCTAGCCTCTTTCCTTCTCTTCAGGTGGCAGAAAAAAATGGATTTGGGGAAAAGTCTTCCACCCTCATAAAATCAAGTTCTTAATCTAGAGAGCCAGTGCAGCCTAGTGGTTAAGGTGTTGGATGTGGACCCAGAAGACCAGTTTTCAAATACCATCATAGCCATAAAGCCACTGTGTGTCCATGGCCAGGTCAGTGACTCTCCACCTCAGTTTCCCAGCTGTAAAATGGGGAGTAATGGCCTTCTTCATAAGATTGTTGTGAGGGTGACCTGCATAAGAATTGTACAGCCCTATGAATACTGAAAGTGCTAATCCATAATAATATGTAACCATAGAGAAATGACAAGAGACACTTCACATATAGAAGGCCCACCTTTTCCTCCAAATGGAGGAGAAATTCAGAACCCCCAAAGTGAAGGTGATTTCCAAACACCAGGATATATTTGTTAAAACTGATCAGGAGGATGAAAGCTATACGCTTAACTGCCAGTGTGCCCTGTACAGCAGGGCCAGCCTTAGAATTTGTGGGCCTCTGGCAAAGATAAAATGTGGTAGTCCTGTTGGCTCCACCCCTCCCTTATGGCTCCACCCCCTCAGGGGTACCCTCTGTGGGGCCCTAGAAGTGGTCATGTTTGGGGCCCCGCTGGAAGGGAGTTGGGGCCTTGCATCCTACCCTGGCGTAGGAGTGGAGGGCAGCGAGTTCTACAGGGTTTTCAAAAATCTGGTGAGGTAGATTCCCTCCCCCCCGGCCCCTCCACGACTCACCTATGTGCCCTGGTGAAAAGAGTGGCCACTATAGAGTCTGTAAAGTGTAAAAATACAGGGCCTGCCATATCTTCTCTGTCACCCACTCCCTCTCAACAGATGTTCCAGTGATTTACCTTCCAACATGGCCTGGATTTTCTTCCAGGGGGAAGTTTTCCATTCTGTCAAGTTGTACCCGAGCATTGCTGGATGTGCTGAGTCCAATCCTTTCACGGAAGCACTGGTCACACTACTTTCCTGATGATCACCTTCCTTCCATGAAATCAGCAAATCAGCATGAATGAGGCAGAGGATTTGCTTATTTCACTAATTAGTGGATGGAGTTGCCTATTTTTATTTAGTGTCAGCAAAGTGAACTGAACAGTCACAATTAGAGACAGGTCCCTGCCCTGAGAGGCTTTCAGTATCGACATGTTGGGAAAACCCCTGGAGTTCGTCCCAAGGGCCAGCCCCCAAGGGATCTGAAGGTTGGGAGGGATCACAGCTTATGTGCACTGCTTGGGGAAGACATACCAAGCTTAGGGGCAGTTTGGGGAAAGGAGTACAGAAAGGTGTATGGAGCAGGAGACTCTGGGGTGGTGGCAGAGGAGGAGCGAAGTTCCCAAGTGTGAACATAGCAAAAAATGAAGGAGGAAAGCTAGGGCGAAACAAGGCCATGGCGAGCCTTGAAGGTGAGGACAAGGAGTTTGTGTTGGATGCGGAGTGGATGAAGAGAAGTTTACAATCAATAACCTGCAGCCCATGTTGACTGTATTTCTCCTGTTGCCATCAATGGGGAAAACAGAGTGGCCAGAATCCTATGGCCCATGGATCCCCGTGTACACGCTGCATACACGTGGCACAATGTGCCAGCAATGTGAGTGGTGCGGGTCCTGTGTGGCTGTGCGCATGCACGGGGCTGCACTGGATCTGCAGACCATGGGATCGGGGCCAGTGAACACAGGTCCCTGTCCGTAACCCAGTCTGCCCTCCTTCCTGCTCCTTTTCTTTCCCCCCTTCTTTTGGTCTCTGTCTGCAGAACTATAGACAGAGATGAAACAAGTTGGAGAGATGGCTGGAACCAATCTCTTGTCATCATTATAAAAAATTAAAGCAAAGTTTAAATAAACCAAGGGGACGTACTCTACCGTGCACACTCATTTTTCCCAGTTAAAATCTTTATTAGGATTTGTGGCACAGTTAAGTGCTGCGATTGTACGGCCGCCAGCGGCTGTGCAGGCATAAGAGCCCCCGACGTATTCCCAGATTTGATGGACAATAATGACTTGGAAGGAAATGGGTGAAAAACAGCCCCCACCCCACATTGTACAAGCAGTCACTATGGGCAGATTTGCATTAATCCAGACAGAAGACCATCCGAGATTCATTCCGGAGAGGTTTATTACAGGATGAAATGCCGAAATGGCGTGTGTCGCTTTTAATGCCTCCCTGAAATTGGAATTAAAATACTGTAAGCGTAAGTAGCGACACTTTATTTTCTTGTTCACCATTGTTATGAAACTAGAGGGCTTTGCCAAGGTAGCTCGCTGCACCTGTTAGGAGAGATTTCCAAGACACTCTAACCACAATTTTGCTTTGAGTGCTCTGGGTGATTTGCCGATTGTGTTGATTGTTGGTGCCAGTTTATAGGTTGCTGGCATTTAATAGGAATAGCAGATTTTATTCAAAGAAGCAAAGTGTGGTCCTTGTTAATTCATCCTTTAATGAAATGCTTAAAGGGAAGGAGGAATTGGAATGGGAAGAGAGCTAGGAACAGGCCGTTGAAAAGAAAGCAAAAAAGAGACAAGGAGATACAAAAGCATCCCTGTTATGAATATTATTATTAGGATCCTGGAAGGATTGTTTGCGGACAAAGAACCTAGATGTAGGTGTGAAAAGGAGCTTCCCTAAGTTATTTGCAGAGTACAGCCCTTTAACAGGCCAAGGCCCATCCATTTAGTACGTTGGTAATTAGTTGAGTGAAGGGGAGCTGTCAACTACAATGGAGCCTGCTTCACTCAAATTTCTCCAGCCATATAAAAAAGTTCAGCGCATCAGAAATTCTATGTAAGCAGACCTTAAGGAAATGGATCTGGAGATGGACAAAACTGATGCTCAGATTAAGTGAGCACCAGGTTTCTCCATCTTCAGTCCCCTTACCACCCCCCAAAGGCATAGAATCAGAGCAGACAGCAGGGCGGAGCTGTGCGTGTCAGTTCTGATTCTGGGCATCTTAGGTGGACTGGAGACAAAGAAACCTGGTGCTCACTCCCCTTCTTGCCCACTTGAGACTCCGAGAGTCAGCACTGACAGGAACACACTGACTGTCAATGTGAGTTTGCAAGTTCGGAGAACTGCAGACAGAGAGAACTGGGGTTCCTTAATGTCTGTCTACAGCCTGCCTGTCTTGAAGACTCATCCTGACAGCATGTAGACTAGGGATGGGACTCTCGGTTTCAGGGTTAACCAAAAGTGGCTGATAATGGCCACTTTCAGTAAAAACTGCGAGACTGGGCCCTCAGATACCAGTTATCTGATCTTCCCATCGAAGTCAACGGGAAATCCTTCCGCTGACTTTAATGGGAAGAGTCAGGGGGAAACCTCTGCCTGTTCCCACTCAAATCCTGGCCTTGGAGGGTGGGGCTCCATTACCCCAACACCCCCACCTGATGGGGCCTGGCTTTACCCCACCGCCAGCCCCCGGGGCCCCTGTAAAGTTACTTACTGTTGCCGGTCCGGAGCTCTGAGAAAAGCTGCCGTATTGGCAGCACGCATGCAAAAAATTACCACCGAGGCCATTCTGCGCATGTGCATCCCTAATACAAAATGACGCCGGCAGCATTGGTGCCATTTTGGAAGAGGGCAATTGTTCTGCACCTGTGATATGGCAGCATTTCTCAGAACACCAGACCAGCAACCTAAAGAGAGAAGAAAGAAGTTTAAAAGAAAGAAGAGACGGTCCTGCTGCCCGGCAGAGGAGCTGGCTCCGCTGTCCGTGGACAGGCCTCCTCTGCTGCTGGCGGGAGCTGGATCCGCTGCCAGGTGGCCAGGCCTTCTCTGCTGCCCCACAGCAGAGAAGACCCAGCAACCTGGCAGCAGAGCCAGCTTCCACCAGCAGTGGAGGAGGCCCGGCCGCTGATAGCGGAGCTGGAAGCTCAGACAGCGGCCATGATCCCCACCCTTCGGACCTGGATCAGCAACGGTAAGTAACTTTACAGGGGCCCCGGGGAGTGGAGGACAGGCCTCCTCTGCTGCTGGCGGGAGCTGGATCCGCTGCCAGGTGGCCAGGCCTTCTCTGCTGCCCCACAGCAGAGAAGACCCAGCAACCTGGCAGCAGAGCCAGCTTCCACCAGCAGTGGAGGAGGCCCGGCCGCTGATAGCGGAGCTGGAAGCTCAGCCAGCGGCCATGATCCCCACCCTTCGGACCTGGATCAGCAACGGTAAGTAACTTTACAGGGGCCCCGGGGAGTGGAGGTGGGGTAAAGCCAGGCCCCGATGGGTGGAGATGTTAGGGGTAATGGATCCCCCCCCATGGCCAGAAGTGGGGTGGGGGATGCCCGCTTTTTTTTCTTCTTTCTCGGCTCCCTTGTGTCTCGAAGTCGGAGGAAATTGAAGCCAACTGAAGCCAGTTGAAGCCAATTGAAGTCAATGGAAAAATTGACTTCAATTGGAAAAAGAACTGAGACCGATAAATTCAATACCAATATGAGATCTGAGACACAGGGGACCCGAAACTGAAAGAAACCAACACCGATCATTTACCCTGAGTCCCACCCCTAATGTATGCTGTAGTATGTTAACCACATGCTTCCAAGAAATCATTTATATACTAGGGGTGTGAACCAGGGACCCATTACTGAATTCGTAATTTTTGATATTATTTTGTTATTTTATAGCTTCAGATTTTGTTATCTATACATTCGTTTTCATTATTGAACTTTGGTTTTTTTTCCCCATTGATTTCTATGGGAAATTGATTTCCAGCGGTAACATCTTCATTCTTTATCCGATTTGATTGAGATTTGGCATGATTGTACCCCTCATTGAGAGGATCATCTCTGCCACATTTCATAAATATTGGACAAATACTGGTCAAAGCAAAGCAATAACCTACAACAACAATTCTGATTGTAGGCACTGGAATGAAGACACTGCTTTTAAACTGTGTTTGGACAGGCAGGGGGAAGGTTAAGGGGTGTGGGCTATTCCTACAGTGATTGGCTTAGAAATGCGATAAACAACTAACAGATAGAAACCTAGAAACAAAACAGTTCCCTCGGCAATGCGATAAGTTGTAAATGAACGGTACATGGTATGCGCTAAATGGAAAGTTGGTAAATCTGGACAGTATTTCACGGTATTTCAAGAATCTAAAAATCATATCAGTATTGGTAAATGCTTAGGAAATCAAACCCATTTCCCAAGATGGCAAAATTACTCACAAGTAGGAATTTAGTTGCTTGTTTCAACCCTAGTTTAGTTCATTCTGCCATTCTGCAGGGGCTGGGAGTCCAACCCTTCAGCTCTGATTATATTTCAACAACAGTGGCATATCTTACAGGAGGCATGGAATGCCCTGCAGGATGATATCCCAGTTGTCTCGTTACATAGAAGATGGGGCACACTTGGAGAAGGCATATTAAGAAGAACCTGCTGTTTTAAACCTTTGGATTTCTCCACCTTTTGAGGAAACCCAATTCTGTGGTGTCCCAAGGACCAGTTAAAAAGAGGTAATTGTGAATCATTTCTATAGCACTTTCAGTGTTCAAAATGCTTTACAATCTAGTTCACCCTCACAACAACCCTATGAGGTAGGTCCTTAGTAGGGGTGTGCAATTTCATATCATTTTATTGATTACGAAAACTGATGGAGAACCATTCATTTTCGTTAACTAAGGTAATGGGGGGGAAATGAATAAGCAAATGACATTTGTTTGATTTCATTCATTTTTTGTTTAATTTTTTTTGTTTTATTTTATTAAATATAATAATTTTTTTTAAAATCACTGTGGCCATTTTGGAAAATGGCCACACATGCACAGAACAGCTCCAGAAACCATTTTTCTCATACACTGTGATATTAATTAATAAATAATAATAATAATAATAATAATAATAATAATAATAATAATAAATGAAAATAGTAGAGTCCTTTATGAACTGCCCCTCCCCCAAACAAACGGGGTTTTGGAAATGAAAACAACTGATGTGCCTTCTGCATACCCCTAGTCATTAGTTCATTTTTTCACAGATGGGAAAAGGAGGATGAGAGAGAGCAACTTGCCAAAGGCCACCTAGCGTGTTTATGGTTAAGATAGGATTTGAACCCTAGTTGCCCAAATCCAAGGCCAACACTGGAACCACTAGGCTACGTTGGGTAACTGTTGCTAAAGCTTAGCATACTGTTGTTAATGGTAGTTCTAAAATCCCAAATAAATGTTATCCTTGAAGGAACAGCACCTCATGTATTTCTTTGGCTTTACAAAGGAATATTCAAGGCCAAATTCTGTAGTGTGATGTGGTATTATATGCACTAGGCTCTTAGTTTATGACAGTGGAAAGAGTCTAGCTAGCTCTGAGAAACACATTAGAGCAGCGGTTCCTACACTTGTTCCGGCTCGGACCCTACTGAGACAAAAAAAAGAAATCGTAATGACCACAAGTTTTAGAAATTTGCATAAATAATGATGCAGGTACAGTCTCTTCAGGACCTCATTTACCAATATGCTGACCCTATCAAGGATCATGACCCCTAGTATTATCATTATATAGCACTTTACAATCCTTATCTAGTTCACCCTTGCAACAGCCTTGAGAGGTAGGTTATTACAATTCCCATTTTAGAGATGGGAAACCGAGGCTGAGAAACAGTGACTTGCCTAGAGATGAAACTCTAGTGATCATCAAAATGAGTAAACCCATTAAAAATGAAATAAAATGGGAACCAGACAGTATTCAAGCACTTTTTGTTTGATCACTCAATTTTCATTTTTTCATGTTCCATTTGGGCTGTTCATTGGTTCAGTTGGCCCATGTGTTTGCTCTGTCAATTCGTCCCATTCCCTGGGGTCGTTTTCTGATGGAGCATGGATAGTTACAGAGAGACACCACAAAAAAAACAAAAAACAGAAGTGACGAGCACATGGAATATCAAAATCATGAACTCAAATGAAATTGAATGGAAACAAAAAAGTACAAACATGCAGCCAAACAGAAAGAAACGAAAAAAATCAAAATTACAAAAATTTGGTTGTTCAAATACTGTGATAAATGTTCAGGTTGACTACAGTCAACCTGAAATTGCAAAATTAATTCATTCATTCATAATAATAAATAAAAATTCTGCAAACATTTTTTCCTGCTGCCTGTTTCAGCTCTAGTCTTGTCAAGTGCTACCCCATACCGGAAACAGGATTTGAACCCAAGCTTCCCCAAGTCCAAAGCCAACACCTTATCCAATCTGCTACACCGACTGTACCAAGGGCTCAGTTTAGGAACCCTCTGCTTTAGATTCCCTGGGGACACTTACCCAATTACCCATTACCTTGGGTCCTAAAGCACTGACTGCCTCCCAAAAGAGTTGGCATATAGCCAAAGTGTAACAAAGAGTTGGCATATAGCCAGTGTAACAAAGTGTAAGACAAACTCATCTACCTGTACCCCGCAAAGGGTTTAATTGATATTCTGGAATCTAATTTTGATTGCATGCCAGTAGGATAAGGTAGTTTCATACAGGGGACAATCATTGGCCATATGCAAACCCTGAGAAGGGGCTGGCATCTAAAAATCATGGGCTGAACATTGACCGTATGTAAACCCCAAGAAGGGTGAGACATCCCCATCCAGAAGTTAAGAATTTGCCGCATTCAAGCCCTGTGAAGGACAAGATATCCATAAGCCAGGGTCTAAGCATTGACCGCATACAAAAACCCCAAAGGTGAGGCAATTAACATACAGGGGCAGGCCATTTCTCATATGTAAGCCCCATATATTCTATCATACAGGGATTAAGTAATTGCCGCATGTTAAAGGGCAAGGCATTATTTTTCAAGGGTTAAGCCCTGATTTTGTAATCCTTGGGCTTTACCCTGCAGGTGTAATATTAGCCGACCACAAGCCCGTCTGGACTAGGTTCCTTGTAGATGGGAGTTAAGTTGGGTACAATAATTTTGTTTTTATACGTGTAGCTTGTAATATATTGTTTTGTCTTTGTTGTATTTTATATTGTGTTGCTGTGTGTTGATTTATATTGTTAATGGTGCATGGCTAAAGCTGAATCAATATCTATCGATCCATCCGTGTTTTTCTGACAATATCAGCATCTTGGGGCCATTGCCAGCTGGACGGACTTAAAATAGCCTAGTATGAAATGTACAAAGCTCAGCTCTGCTATGTTTCTTGTACTTCACCATGTCCTCCTCAGACAACCTCATGGATCTGGCCCTAAGACGTTCCAAATTCAAGTCAATGTGGAGGATACTGCACATGTGTTTGTTAAACTTTGACAGGACAGATGTCCACTATATGTTGGCGGAGACATCCAAATAAACCTGTGTCTGTGTCTACCCTTATTTATGTTTACTCTTATGCTAGATGCGTTCTTCCCTTCTCCTGCTATGCAGAAATACTGAGTGCAGAATGTGTCCTTTTACAGGCCTGTGTGATGCACACATGGCACTATATAAATATTAATAGGGATTTTAAAAGTAGCAGCAAAATTTAAAAGGCAGTGGTAACTTAATAAATTCCTCGGTGCTGAGAGATGCTAGACAGTTTACACTGAGCCATTCAACAAGTCATGGAAAAATCCACAGTAACCTATTTGCTGGAAATTAGTTTCTCTGGGGGAAAAAAAGAGATGGTTTCACACCTACAGTATATAATGCTGAGGGCTGCAAGATTTACTGGGCTATATATCAAGCACTTAAAAAACAGAAAGGAAGTTCCTTCAAATCTAACTCCTTTAAGTTATTTTTAATGCTGCCCCCCCCCCCCCCCCTCGCTCTCCCGTTGCCTGGCTGGGCTATCTAGGGCATAACATTGGGTGATTGTTAAGATATATGATGCTGCTAGCCCATCTAAAACACGCGTTTATAGAAAATACACACAGCCGTGCGTAATAAGGGCTTTGAAATTGACCATACTGTCATAAACGTACTGGAGGAGTTACAGAAACGGTTTGACAGGTGGATTAGCTCTCTCTTAGCTTTGGCTCTCGTGTTTTCATCTCAGGCAATGGTGCAAATATAGTTTATGCCATAAAAGATAAGGGTTATATGCATATAGAGTACCTGCATTATGGCTGGCACGCTGTTTGCCGTTGTTTGTCAGGGACCTCTTCCCTGTTAAAAGTGACATTGAAAATATAAAATGGGTACGCACGGAAAATCTCAAGCTTGTTTAGGCCGTTTGTCAAAGCTGGGGTGGGGGTGGGGGGAGGACACATTTCACTGAGCAGCAGTGAGGCAACTTACTACAACATCATCCACTGGAGATAGATGTTCGGTAGAAGTGACTCCATTATAGTATATGCTTTGGCATTTTCCTGTAAAACCATTCCAGCCCCAAAAGTTGGTACATGCAAGCCTATAGAGACTCATCCAGCAGATATAACCTTCACTTTATAGAAACACCCCCCCGGTTCACTTACCTTTATTTCTAATCTAGGAGGAAATCAATTGATAGCTTACAATGGAAGGTAGCCCCATGTTACAGGGTCCTTCTGATAAAAATGTCTTCAGAGTTCAAGCCTGTTTAGATTCATGGGTTTTGTTCACCATTTTATAGCAATAGGATCAGACGTGAGGCCAGGCGCTTAAACTGAATTTACCAGGGAAGCAGGGTTTATTTTTCAGGCCCATCTTAAAGCGACCTTGTTGTTTTAATTTGTCTGTAAAGTGCCATGTTTTTTTGATAGCAGTAAATTGCTAGGAGCAATGCAGCCAAAATGCAAATTACACAGGAGTACATTTGGAAAGCAAGGCAGCACTGCTATGGAAACAGCAACAGAAGCCATGGTGTTTCTGACTATTGATAGTGCTCAAAATAGAAGAGCAAGGGATTTTAATATGGGGCGGTGAGGAGGGGAGGAAGGTGACAAGTTCTTGATAGAATCGTGAATGCCTACAAAGTTTTCACTTCTAGGGGTGGAAACAAACAAGACAATAGTCTCCTGGAGTTCAGGCTTGGTCAGTGCAACCCCCACTCACATGTTTAGTGGGTCCAGGCTAATAAACAAGCAGCGTGTGAATTTCATGTATTTGTGAGCAACCCCCACTGGGCAGTACCAGTAAGAACAAAAGCGGAGAGAGGGGCAGGAAGTGGTCAGTCCTTGGACACTCTAGGACTTCCACCCACAACTCTATGGCCCTTTTTACATGGATGGGATGGGTATTCTGGTGCGGTGTGTGTGTGTCTCTTTACACAGACACAACCCACCTCCACCCATCTCCACCCATGGGGCCTCCTCCAGTTTTCCAGATTGGCTCTAATTCATGGGTGGCTCTAATTCATGGCTGCTGGGTGGAGAATTCAGTTTTTATTCCCCACTGGCTTGTTAAGTACTAAACTAGTAAATTATGACTGATCATTGTTATAGTTTTACATGTTTTGTATTTTGTGTTTAGACTGGTTTTCTCTGTATTTTTTTAAAAAAATAATAAATTAAAGAGGGGTAGGGAAGGAAAGGGACAGTTGGAAAGACTTGACCCTGCCCATCTTTTGTTGTATCCCTCCTCCCTGAGTGCTGCGACATCATGGTGCTCCATATCAGGCAGGGTTATGTTGTGAAAGAGTTGGGGTTAACACATTCCTCATCCCTTTTCAAATGATTCCACCCCTATGCTTCTCTATGAAGTGGGGCCTCCTGCAGATGCTAAGTCCAGCCTAGCCTGAGCTAAAGGTACTTGGGATGACAGTGCGCTTGCCAAGACCCAAGCCTGATGGGACCAGTTGAGTCCATTTGGGCTTGTGTTGGGATGCAGGCCTGAGAGGCCTTTAGAAAGAACCACATTTTGCCTTGAAAGCACAATTACTCCAAACCTGTAGTGCACCAGTTCTGATGGAAGCTGGAAGCCAATCTTTAGAACAGTTGCTCTGAAAATCAGTAATTCCTAGGGATGGGCGAACGCGGTTCGGAAGTTCGGAGTTCGACCCAAACTCGGCCTGTTCAGATGACCGAACCCGAACCCGAATCCGAACCCAAACTGACCGAACCGAACTCAATTCCAAACGTTGAAATGACCGAACAGTTCGGTCAGTACGGATCGCGTTTGGGTGAGTTCAGGTGGCAAAAAAAAGGTCACTGGAAGGTCAAACGTGACAGGGAGGGGTAGTCAGCTGAGGAGCAGACTTCCAGGCACCAGGGGTGGAGAGGCTTGCAAGAAACGAAACTATCTGCCTCCCCCCTTCCCAACACCTTCTGAGCTAGTCACTGTTCCTGAACAGCAGG
>QEPC01006683.1:986268-1001499 GCA_003113815.1 Sphenodon punctatus | reverse complement strand
GAGAAGGGACGAAGGCGCTTAGGGGAGCAGGGAAGGCGTGGAAGGGCGAGAGAGGGGACAGAGGAGGAGCGAAGTGCACGGGCTGGAGTATGGAGGGCGATAAGTGCAGAGAGGTAGGGGGGAGCAAGGTTGTGAAGAGAATATTCATGCAAATAACCAATTGTTACTTGGTATTTTGCTATTCAGGACTTTGGTATTTGATATTTCGTTAGTTCATTACTTTCTCTTGCATTACATCGCACCGATGGCCCAACTAAATTCAAATTCAAAAACCCCACCAATTAATACTGCCAAAAACATGAAATAGCTCTGCATCTGCCCCTGCTGGGCCACCTCAGCTACCCTGAGGCAACCAATGGTGTCAGGTCTTCTCTCTGTGCTGTGTTAACACAAAAGCACCCTCTGATTCTGCCTCCTGAGGAGAATTACAGAAGCAACAAAGTACAGAATATTGAAATAAAAGTAAACAGACATTTATTATTTATTTATTTATTATTATTATTATTATTATTATTGTTGTTGTTGTTGTTGTTGTTATTCATTCTAGTGCCATTTGCTGAACAGTCATGCTTGGAGACGTGTCCCTGACCTGAGGGCTTATCATCTAGACTGGATAAGGAGAGGGGTGCTAAGGGGAATGGACACATATGGAGAGACAGATACATTCATGAAGCTGAGAAGCTGCAGGTGTGAAATCTAAGGGGCAGTGGGAGAGGGGGGAGAAGTACTGGAATAACAAACTGACAAATTCCAAATTACCAAATAACATCCTGACAAGCACTAAGCGGATGAACTAGTGAAGTCAAATAGGTTGTATTTGATTAATTTGAACTTCAGTTTGATTATTCATATCACCTCTAATTTGATCCCTTGCTTGAGATGGCTATCGGTTATATGAGAATATTCATGCAAATAACTGTTCACCTTTCAGATGAAGTCTGGTCTGCATTCCATTCCTCTCTATCTCTTCCATTGAGGTTAGCTTTCCTTAGCTCCTCTGCTGCCCAGACTGCTCGCTGATGATCTTTCTCCTCTTCTGTCATTCAGGGTCTCCTTCTCCTCTGTAACTAAGCTAAGCATGCACACCGGTGACTTTTCGACTTGGACTCTAGGTGTAAACAGATGGATTTTTAATTTTATTTTTAATCTATTTTATACCCCACTCCTCCTGCCAAGGCAGCTCGGGGCAACTTACAATATCTAAAACCAAATTATAAAATAATATAATATAAATACAAAGATAAATATCAATATAAAATAACAAAAATATAATACACGATAAAAATAGTAATACAACCAAAGGGGATGACAGAAAAAATAGAAATAAGGTTAAAAATAAATCAACATAAATCAAGAATACCCACCCTAACCCTCATCCCACCACCCTACCCATCTCCCTCGCCGAAAGCCTGATGGAACAGCCAGGTCTTGCAGTATCGTCAAAAGGAGGAGAGGTCTGGGGTTACCCGGGCCTCCGCTGGGAGAAAGTTCCACAGTCTTGGCACAGCTCTCTCCATAGTCGTCCCCCAAGACACCTGGAGCACTCCCGACCGACCGCAGGGGCTGATCTGGAACCCGGAGGATGAAGCGATCCCAAAGGTAAGTTGGGCCTGGGCTGTATAGGGCTTTAAAAGTAAACACCAACACCTTGAATCGGGCCTGGAAGACTATAGGCAGCCAGTGCACGGAGCCAGAGAACGGAGCACTAGTGTAATGTGCTCCCGGCAGCCTGTCCCCGTAAGGAAACGGGCTGCCACATTCTGCACCAGCTGCAGTCTCCGAGCCATCACCATGGGTAGCCCCATATAGAATGCATTACAAATTACAATAGTCCAGTCTAGAGGTGATGAAAGCATGGATGAAAGTGACCAGGTCGGAGTCTGAGAAATACAGCCAAAGTCATTGCACCAGATGTAATTGGTGAAATGCGCTCCTCGCCACAGCCCCCACCTGGACATCCAGGCAGAGCTGGGAATCGAAGAGCACTCCCAGATTCCGAACCTGGGGAACCATCGCTGGGCAAACCCCATCAATGATGTGGGACACCAACCTCACCTCCTTCCCACTAGCATCACCTCCATCTTGTTGGGATTCAGCCTCAGTCAGCTTGCCCTCATCCAGTCCCCCACAGCCGTTAGACAGTGGGTAAGCACCGATACTGTCAGGTCTGGGTTGGATGAAAAAGAGAGGTAGAGTTGGGTGTCATCACTCAGAATATTGATGACACTGAACACCAAACCATCTCACGACCTTGCCCAGTGGCTGCATATACACGTTGAACAGGAGAATGGACAGAATAGAACCTTGCAGGACTCCACACAAGAGATCCCAGGGTGATGAAAAATAATCCCCAAGCACCACTTTCTGAGTTCTCTTGGCCAGAAGAACAGTCCCGCCCACCCCAGCTCAGTCCCACAAGCAAGTCACCAACATCTTTTGCTCAACAGTATCAAAGGCAGCCAATAGATCTAACAGAATCAGCAGGGTTGAATGACCCTGATCAAATTCCTGGTGGAGGTCATTGACCAAAGCCACAAGCGCACTCTCAGTGCCATAACCCGGATGAAAGCTGGACTGCGGGATCTAGAAACCCGTGCTGTCAAGGTGCTCCTGAACTTGCCGAGCCATCACCCACACAATAACCTCCCCTAAAAAGGAAGGTTAGAGACCAGCTGATAGCTGGTGAGGGAGTCAATGTCAAGCGATTGTTTTTTGAGCAGAGGCCACACCATCACCTCTTTGAGGAAGCTCAGAACTCTGCTATCACGAAGGGAGGCATTGACCACCACTCCAGCAACGGCCACGCCTCCCGGCTAGCCTTAACCAGCCAGGATGGGCACAGGTCCAATTCACAAGAAGTGGCTCTGATAGCCCCGAGGACATCCTCTGCATCAGTGGACAATACCCACTGAAACTGATCCCACAAAACCAGACAAGGTGGGACTTCCATTACCTCTGGGTCTCCTATCATAATAAGTGCAGCATCGAAATTGTGGTGAATACAAGCAATTTTATCTGTGAAGTAATCAACAAAGAAGTCACAGTGGGCACTGGAAGACTCCAGTTTCAGGTGAAGGGAGTCGGGACCAACCAGCCCCCTCACCACCTGGAAAAGCTCTACTGGATGAGACTTTGCAGATGCCGAGGTCAGCAAAGAAATCCTTCTTCACTGCCTGCTAGGGATGTGTGAATGCGGTTCGGATGTTCAGAGTTCGGACTGAACTTAGTCTGTTCTGACGTCTGAACCGAACCGACTGCCCGAACTGAATTCAAAAATGACCAAACAGTTTGGTCATGTTCAGGTGAGTTTGGATGAGTTCGGGGGTGGGAAAAACGTGACTTTGGGTGGGAAAAACATGACTGGAAGGGGGAGGCAACTGAGCAGCAGACTTCCTGGCACCAGGGGTGGAGACCAGGGGTTGTTTCAGGGCCAAATGATACCGATACCAAAAAAATTCTTCGAATTCGGTATCAGCATCGGTATCGATCGCATTATTTTCGAATGTTCAGCCAAGTTTGGTTGAACTGAACTCCACCGAACCGAACAACTGAACCCAAACTCGGGTTTTGAACCAAATGACCAAACGTCCAAACCCCATTCTGTTCGCACATCCCTACTGCCTGCACAGCCATGGCATCAGCACGCAAACTGGCTCTACATTGCAATATGTCAGCTTCAGAATGAGAGCGGTGCCACCATCGCTCTAACCACCAACATCGGGCCTGCGATAGTGATGCACAGGGACCAGATGCCTAGAAGCCATCCAGTCAATGGCCTAGGTCAGCAAGGTGTTCCAAAGTGCCAAGAGGTCATCGAGTGAGCGGTTGTCAAGGTCAGAGGGTACCTCCCCCAGAGCATTCCAGAACTGCTCTGGTTCCATCAGTCTCTAAGGGTCAACCAACCGAACTGGTTCCACACCTCTCCGGGGGCAGATATGTGCTGGGAGACAAGCCCGTAGGAGGTAATGACCTGTCCATGACAAGGGCACTGCTGATACCTCCCCACTAACGGATCCCACACCTCAAGGCCAGTGCAGAAAATCAGGTCTAGGGTGTGACCCCCATCATGTGTTGGGCTGATGACTACTTGAGACAGGTCCATGATTGCCATGGCGGTCATGAACTCATGCTCCGCCCCTCCAAGAGTGGTGTCAGTGTGGATATTGAAGTCCCCCAAGATCTTCTGAGACCGCAACACCACCTCCAACACCAGCTCTGCTAGAGCATGCAGGAATGCCACTGTACAGGTAGGTGCACGGTATATGAGCAGCACACCAATTCTGTCTCCAGCCAAATCAGTCATAAGATGGAGCCCGTCAATACCCAACATAGGGTGATTTCAGACATTACGGGGCCCGTTGGCCCCGTACCGAAATCAACCCATTCATTCCCCGCCGGGGTCACCCCGTCACGCCACAACAGACGTGCCGGGGGGATCCCGGTGGGGAATCTGGGAGGGGGCAGGGCCGCACGGTGCAACGTGCGGCCGCACGGCCCCGCCCCCTCCACGCTCCCGCCACCCGCCCTCTGGGGAGACGGGCGGGCGGTGGGGCCAATGTGGCCACCGCGTCGGGCCGGATTCGCCATGGCCCGGGATCCCGCCGGTGATCCCGGGCCGTGGCGCCCGGCCAGACGTTACTTTTTTTTGGTCCCCGCTGGGGATCTCTTTGACCACGCTTCCCGGGACATTCCCCCGGCTAGCCCAGGAAGCGTGGTTCAAATTGACCCCATGTGGGTATTGACCGTGGCAAACATCTGGCGGCCACCAAACAGACGTCCGAGACATATTGACCACAGGTGGGTATTCACCGTGGTTCACTGTGATCTCATAATGTCTGAAAATACCCATAAACTGCACCGGATACCTCTTAACGGACCATGAATAAAACAATGACACCGTCCCCCCATCCCTCTGACCATGGCTGATGCTGCACAGAGAACCCAGTTGGAACAAGGTCAGCCAAAATAGGCCCCTGGGTTGATTGGTCCGTCTAAAGGGAACCCACCAGATGCTCAACCCGGAGCAAGCACTGAGACTCTGGAAGATCCAGGAGCATGCTGTGCGGAGCCAGCCAGTCAAATCCGGGGCAACTGCCAAATGTGGTACTCCTATCTGTTTGTTGGGCAGACCCACAGTGCAGCTCCACACCTGTCCATCAGTAGCCCTATTCAGCACCATGGAGCTGTGGATGCTTCAGCTGCTTCTTTGCTGCCTGCCTTTTCTCCACCATGGTGCCTCCCTTGTGTTGCTGCTGCTGGGGGGGCTAGTGGCTGCTGCCACCTCCTACATGGCCTGCCCAGTGCCACTAGTGGCTGGAGCCTGCCTGGAGTCATTGGAGAGGAGGCGGGACCCTTTGCTCTCTGCTGACTGCTAGCCTACCTGCCTTCAAGGCTTCCTCGACCTGGGATCTTCTACGCTGTGATGCTGCTGCTGCTGCTGCTGGGAACCATGGGAAGGATTCCTCAGCGGTGCCTCCCACAGTCGTTGCGTCCCCGCTCTCCTTGTGCTGCTGCTGCTGCCTGAGTGGCTGTGCCTCACGCTCTTGCTGCCCTCAGCCTATCCCCTCCTCCTCCGGCTCTAATCCTCGCAGCAGCAGCCGGCGGCCCTGTCCAGCCAGCCCCGGCCACCATGTGGTCCTGCTTAGCACTGGGGTGGGGTCACACAACTGCACCACCCTGAAACGAGTGTAGCCTGAGCCACGGCCGGAGAGGGCAGGCTGGGCGGGCAGGCCCACTGTGGCTGGCTAGTCCATGCAGTTGGGGGGCGGGGGGGGAGGGCGGAAGGAAATCCGATTCTGGGACTGGCCGCAGGGAGGGTGCAGGGCCTAGCCTGGTGTAGGACCATGTGCAACATGCCTAGTGCAGGCCCTGGCGGTGAGGAGAAGGGGGGAATTCCAGTTAACATATTGCACCAAGAAGGAGAGGAGCCCAGCCCAGACCCACTGAGGGAAGTACGTCTGGACCCTTGGGTAGAGATTCTGAAAGTCCTACTGGTTGTGAATTAAGTTTCATTGGAAGGGCAGAGAGCTGTTTTTGTGGGCGGGGAAGTAGTAATTGTTTTGTGTTTTGTTGCTACGATATGGATTTTTCTTTTGTGGAGGGAGAGCTGTGGTGTACAGGGTTTGGGGGGAAGGGGAAGAAGGAAAGGATTTCCAATGGGTGGGTGGGAGCTGTGTTTGCTGAGATGTGGAGTTTTTGTTTTTTGAGAGGGCTGTGTTTTCTTCAGGGGTGCATGGGGGGGGAGGGGAATTAGCCTATGTTATACTGCTGGAGCATTTCATGATAGGAAGCAAACATGCAAATAATTTTGTGTAATTATGGAAATGGACCAGTTATGCAAATTTACTCTATTCACAGTAAACTTGCAGAATGTGGGTTCCTTCCTTATGGAATTTAGAAAATTTTGGCACAGTGAACATGGGTTTCTGCCTACGGTGTTCACCTTGTGGCCTTCAGTGAATAAACAGAAGACCTAAATCTCAAGAATTCTCTACTTGGCTAAATCACTAAATTCTTAAACGCACACATAAATACACACACGCTAACATTTCTGGGGGAAACAAGAATGTGACACCGGTAAAAGAGATTACCCCACACTTTAGGAAGATGACATGAAATATTTATTTCCACCAGTTCCAGACCCTTATCATCAGCATATTTTAATGCACAACCTCCGAGTTGTCAGAGACCATGTGAGTCTTGGCTACCCCATAGCTAAGCCAATTGTAAATTTATCTCATGGGACAAATTGAAAGTTTTATCTGTCTGATGTAAATGCTTAGGAACATTTCCTCCGTCTTGGGTGTATGTTTGCATGTGCAACTCTGGGGGAAATACAAAGCACAACTCCTATTAATAATGGCAGTTACATGCTTAATTTGATGTGCGCTGCAATGAAAAATTACCCCTCGTTATCTAAAACATATTCCTAGTTGGGTTTTTGTTTTTTGGGGGGGAAAACAAAGCAAATTCTAGAATGGGAGAGCAAGAAGGCAGCGAGTGTGCTGGAAAACATTAGCAACAAACGTGAGTAATGGGCTGAGAATAGGAATGGTACATTTGAAAAGAAAGAAGGAGTCTGATGTGTATGAACTGCCTGCACTTACAGAGACCTCTTAAGAGAAAGTGCAGGAAATCTCATTGCTAGAAGGATGTAACCTACAATACTGACTTACTAACTTGCCCCTGTGGGGTTGCCACATTCCCCATGGCTTTGACCTGAAGGGGGCAAGACAAAGGGATTCTTCCACCCCTTTCCAATGTGGGCATGCCCCCTTTAGAATGTTGTGATGTCATGAATAGGGCTGAATCGGGAATGGCTGTTCCCGTACCGCCAGTACAACCCAACCTTTTGGGAGCATTGAGGGAATGCTCGTCAGTATTTTTGTGTTCCATATTGTTAGTATGATTTCACTGAAATCAGGAATTCAGATTGCAATTTTTCATCATTTTTGGTCACTTTTCAGCAATTTCAGTAACTTCCCAGACACCCACCCCCACTCTCTCTATGTGTCTGGGGCTAGGGGGTCTCTCTGGATGTTTGCAGAGCATGTTTTCCCCTCCACCACTTCCACCCGCCTCTTCCTCTGTTCAACTGTGACATGAGCTGTATCTCAGAGATCACTTCATTGCTCTCTTTGCTTCACGCTTTTGCAAGCCCAAGTCTAACAGTGTCCATCCCCGACCTCCTCCTGGATCCTTGCTCTCCTACCAAGTGCATGCTGGGAAAGGCAGCTGCCTGGCTAGGTCACAGACCCACCTGCACATGGGATAGTGGCCCAGCAGTACTAATGCTTTTGGGGGGGGGGTGAAGGGGAGAATCATCCCCTTGAACTTGCCTTCCAAGGCAACCCCACAACCGCTGCTGTTGCCAAGCTCCGTGGCTGGATCAGGGGGCAGGAGTCATCTAGGGCTACAAGTTCAAGGGGCAGTGAGTTCTGTATCCCACCCACAACACTCATCCCAATGAATCAATAGAACTTACCAATGGCTGCAAAGACAAAGCACAGGACTGGTGGGTGATCAAAATATCCCCCTCAGCTCCCACCCCCTGTCTCCCATACCTCATTCCTCCATCATGGGAAAAGTTGGTGCTGCTCCAGCTGCTGCTGCTCTCAGGGCAGGCTGCATCCAATCTGCTGTCAGGCTGCTGAGGTGGAGCTGTGAATGGGGCTCCCTATTCCTGGGTACAAAAATTGTCCAAGCCCAAGAGCTGCTGTAGTCTGAGACAGGGGCTCAATCAATCAGCCCTGCTCTGTGATGCACCTTGCCACAGAGTAAAGTAAGGGCTGAGCTGCCAGGCTCCATGGCTGCATCTAAACAGAGGGGGTGAGATGGAGAGCTGCCCCCTTGAGCTTACCACAGTTAGAGCAGCAAATATCTTTGTGATGCTCCTTGATAGAGGGACACGTATAATCCAAGTCCATCCTCACATAACCCGTCAGCCTACCTGATGAGCCTGCACCAGCATTCTGTGCATGCATGACAACATAACTTCACAAACTCACTCTCTCCATTGACTAACATGGGAACTGAAAAACATCCTAACTTAAAAACTGCATAACAAAATTTTAAAATCTAAACTCAGGAATTAACTAGAATGAACACTTGAATTTTCTCACACCTCACTTCCTCTGGACAGACAGCTTAAAACACACCTTTGTCTGTCAACAGGAGACGATTGCAAAACCCAGAAAAAAAACACTTCTTCCTCCAATTTTCAAACTTGTATATCTCAGTAGTTTCTCAACCAAGAAAGGTTTTGCCCCTCACCCAAGCAATTCTCCCTACAAAATTTCACAGTGATAGGATAAATCATCTTGAGTTTATAATGTTCATGATCTTAACAGAGAGTGCAACCTGCCTTAACAATCAGCAGTTCTATCACCCGGTATTTCAGTTTGGAAGTTAACCTCCATGATTACCAGATACTTACTGAATAATTGCCAAGCTATGCAAAATAACAGATATTAACCACTGATATTTTTTACTCTAGTGGTAACCCTATCCCCCTGTGACAGGGTACTGACAAAATTGATGATAGGAGCAAGTCCTCAACGCAGCTGCAACTTGGCCACAGATGCTCTGACTCTAAGGACATTGACACATGGGTGTGGATTCAGAGGAGGGTAACAAAAATGATAAAAGGTCTGGAAATCAAGTCTAATGAGGAAAGGTTGAAGGACCTGGGCAATTTTAACCTAGTGAAGAAAAGATTAAAGGGAGACGTGATAGTAGAGTTGCCACAAAGAAGATGGCAAGAAAATGTCTTTCATGGCTAGAGAGCGAAGGACTAGAAATAAAGGTCTGGGGCTAGGGGGTCTCTCTGGATGTTTGCAGAGCATGTTTTCCCCTCCACCAGGAAAGTAGATTTTTTGGTTAGATATTGGGGGAAATTAAGAGTCGTTTGCCAATGGGACAAGTTGCCTAGGGAGGTCATAGACTCCGTCGCTGGAGGTTTTCAAAAAGAGGCTGGGCAACCAACATCTGGGATGTTGTAGTCATCCTGCTGCCAGGCAGAGAGTTGGGCTCGATGGCCTTTCCAGCTCTGACATTCTATGGTTCTATGACTCTAATTGTCTCCAGCTGAGCAGCATCCTTTATAAGGCTGAGTCAGAAGCTCACAGGGGAAGAGGGAGAACTCCAGGAAGTGAGCTCAAGGGGAGAGGGGACCAGTCAAGAAGGCCTGGGCACTGGGAACCCTCTGATTGGGCTTGTCTCAGGAAGGCTGGTGAGAGCTCTTGCAAATCTGGTGGTGAGCTACTCACCTTACAATAAAAGTCCCCTTCGCCGCCAATAGCGGCAACGGGGCAATTGCCACGCCCCCCGTCATGGGATGCAGGGGGAAGAAATCAGCGCCACTGCAACTGCGGCTTAGGGACACTTGGCCTGGGTGGAGGTTGCTGAGGCAATAAACGGTTGGGCGCGGGCGCAGAGGCACCGTGCCGAAAAAAGTGATTGAACAGGTCCGCCCCTTTTAGGGGGGGCGGAGCCATTCTGGCCGCGTGGAGGCGGCATTCGATCTGGGACTTGGAGCAACGCAGCCCACCCACCTCACCTCTAGCACTGTGGTAATTACTGGTTGCCATTACGGAGCCGAAGGGGAATTTTGAAGACTAGCCCAATTGAGGGTCGGGAGTTTTGCACCTTTAAAAGTGCAGAATAGGTTTAATAGGTTTATTTGATATAAGGGAATTGGCAAGACAGCAAATTATAATAACCTACTAATCTGGCATAGAGGATGACTGAGGGTTTATGCTATTTAAGCATAAGAAGGAGGATCAGGCAATGATAACTGAATTAAATTGAACGATAAAGAAGGGTAAACAATTGTCGCACTCAGCGGGGGTCCAGTATGCTACAGTAGGATAAATAGGTAAGAGTAGGTTAGGATGAGTCATCTCCTTAAGAGATGGGGAGATGACACCCAGTGCAATGCGCCGCGCAACAAGCACTGCGGTTATCACCCTGGGAGGGGTACCCAGACGGGTCAGTAGGTACATGCACGGTCTGCTGGCTTTGCGGGTACTTACCTCCTTACTCAACCCCACAGTTGGGGATGGTCCCCTTTCGGCCAGAGCCAAGGGCTGTTGAAAGGGGGAGTTATCTTGTTGGGTACTGACAAGGGAGGGCACATCCCTGTCGGTACCAGTGTTAATAAGTACGTTAAGTAGCTAGCATACTGGACCCAGTTTGCTTGTGCAATACCCACCGGCCTTGATGATGATTGGAAAGAAAGAGTGCGGCCATTTTGAAAAATCAAATACTGTCTCTGTGTCTCATTGGGGGGGGTGCACCGGCAAGTGCATCAGGAGAAAGAGTTCTGCCTGAACCAGAATCAAGAGAGTTCTCGGGGAAGGTATCCTGGCCCTGCCAAGACTTAGAGACCCACACTAGTGTACAACCTTGTGTCAGCATCTCTGTGTCTGAATATGTGAGTTATACTTGAGAATACAGAATCACATGTTCATTTTAGCCCTGAAACACGGACCTAGAAAGAAAGCACTTAGCAAATGAAATCACTTTAGTTCAATAAAAGCATGTTTAGTGGGACAGTTACACCACTAGGCATGGATTCTGTTTGAATCTCTATTGCTTACACTGCCTGCCATCATAGAGACAGCAAAAGTTTAATTAAATTCCAGATAATTTGACATAGCAGCCTTCCTAAAACACATTGGGGCCGATCCCATGTCCTGCACATGCAGCCGCACGGTTTGTGCGAGCGTCATAGGTCCCATATCAGGGGTCCGTGTGATCTGCATGCTCCACACAGCACTCCATGGGGCATGGACCCAGGCTGCTTTTAGCCGCGTGCTGCGCACCATCACATGACTTTTCACATTACCGCGGGCAGCTTTTAGATGAGCTTCTCATGCGTTATCGCGACTCACGAGATAGACCAGCAGGAGTCAGGAGTGGCTAGTGCCCAGACTCCGATGGCCACCTGCTGGGTCATGAGGATGAGGGTCCACATGGGGGTGTGCTTCCACTCCAGCCAGGGCGTTAACAGATCTGCGAGTCACAGTAGGGTGCACCTATCCATCTAAAAGTGTGCCCTCCAGGTGGCCTCGTCCCACTGAGCCAGCGCCCAGGACCACCACCCCTGTGCCCGTTCTGTGACCCATACCCGCTGGTCAATGGGCATAGCGAGCAGGGCTGCGTACCCCATGGTCTCCCTCCGCCATTGGAGGCGCCCGGCCACCTCGCAGAGCAATGCACCCCTCTCCCAGCCACGGAGGAGGGCCTGCCGGGCCTCCCCGTACACCCGCAGGGCACTGAGCCGGGCCAGGGAGTGCCTGCGGTCGTGGTGGGCTCTCCAGGCCCTAGCAGGGCTCCAGGCAATGGTAACCCGCAGGCGGGCGCCCAGATGCACCTCAGCGATCTGGATGCACAAGAGATCAGTGCGCAAGCAGTACCACTCTGCTCAGAGGGCTAGGTGCATCCTGCAGGCACCCAACCAGCCTAGCTCCATGGTGTATGTTGCCCCAGGTGGGGGGCAGCCAGCCCAGTTATAGGCCGGGGCACATGTAGTAACGCCCCCTTGTCATGACCCAGGGCACTGCCCGGGTTGGTTATGGGCGGTCCCCCTTCCGGCTGCCCAGGCAGGCTCCTGCAGGGCGGCCGTGCCAGGGAGCTGGGGGTAGTCCATTGAGTGCACCTGCTGTCCTTGCAAGGGGCCTGTCGCACGGTCCAGCCTACGCCCGGGCGCGTGCGGGCATAAGCTGCATTCCTGCTGTCATCAACCTCCCACCTCTCACTGTAGCCAGCCTGTTGTCCTCGCTGCCCTGATTAGTGTGTAGGCTGTCCTGTCTGTGAGCTCTGTTCCAGCAGCTGTGCTGGGTTCGCACCCCACGCCTCGCTCGCTTGCCATACCATGTTGCGGCCGGTGGCCTTGAGGCCCCCCTGCATCCCCTCCCGTCCCTCCAGGGATTGTGGGGCCCCTCTATCCTCGCAATTACTCTCCTTTGCTTCCTGGACCATGGCTGGCTGTGCTTCCACTGGACTCCTGGCTCCCAGCACCCATGGGGCCCCCATCACTGGACTTTCCATGAGACCATGGCCCTGTGTGACCTGTGGCATTCCCTGGCAGTGCAATTGCTCCTGAGCTGCCCGGACAGCATGCCCAGTGCCTATGCGAGTCTGAGCTCGGGGCTGTGCTATTTTGGCTATGAGGCGAGCGCCCGCGATTGCTGGCTGCATGCGGAGACCCTGGGCCTGATTCCCTTTCTTGATGGGCGCGTCCCAGAGAAGAGGTACTCGCATGTGGGGTGGTTGGCGGTGGCGACCATGCTTGCTCTGTCTGGCCTGTCTGAATGAGGGGGTCCCTGCCCTGGCCGTGTCCTACTTTGGCTGTGTTCACAGGGCCCGTGGGTACCAGCGATCACGTGAGGCGGTGTATCACCGGCTGTTGGAGCTTGGTCACCTTCCGCAGCCCTCTGCTGCTGACTATAGCTTGTCTGAGCCCACCGAGGTGGAGCTGGCGGCACTGTCTGGTGTGTGGTCCCATTCCGATGTGCAGTTGGGGCTCGCCGCAAAGGATCTCTTCGAAGTGTACTACCTGGTTGCTCACCATGTGTCTGTGCTGGGCATGATACAGTGGCTGCACTTTGTTTAACTGGCAGGCCACTCAGCCCTGGGCCCCTTCATTGGTCCCTGCAGCTTGCTGTGAGGCCCCCTGTGCCTACCGTGCCCCGGTTGCCTCTGTCTGAACCACGTGCTCCACAGCAACTGTTGGCTTTCCCCCAGATCTTAGTTTTAAAACTCCTCTACCACCTTTTTGATTGTTAGCACCAGCATCCTGGTGCCATTTTGGTTAAGGAGGAGCCATCCTTCTGATATAGGATCCTTCCCCAGTTCCTAACAAATCTAAATCCCTCCTCCCTGCACCACTGGGGTGTAGCTACCATTGGACAAACAGGGACATTCGTCCCAGGGCCCATACTGGCTGGGGGCCCAATATCCTAGGTAGCTAAGCCACCCTTCTCCCCCCCCTTTTTTTCTTTCTTTTTTTTAAAATTGCCACCTGAGCTGGCTGGGGGCCCTTCCAGCAGCTGCATGGGCTCCCTGCCTGCCTGCGGTTGCAACATTGTGTCTGACACAATGTTGCAACTGCGGGCAGGGAAGGGGAGGGGCCCCATGCAGCAGTTTGCATCAGGCCAGGTCACACTCACAAGCCTCGCAGCTCAGCTCGCCCCCCTGGTGCCACGTAGTGAAGCAGGAATCTCCCCACCAGTCCGGATCCAGTCCCAGCAGGGCTGGCTCAAGGGAGGCCCAGCCTAAATGGGAAGGTGCCCGACAGCAGCTCCACTCAGTAACTGAGTGGAATCGCTGCCGGACACTTTCCCATTCTGTTGCTCCTTGCATCAAGATGACCCAGCCTGCCCCAACCCACCCGACCAGCCCCCAGCCTCCAGGGCTGGTCGGGTGGGCTGGGGCAGCAATGGCACTGCTGCTGCTGGCTGTGCTCAGCCCCAGCATGTCGGCAGCGAGCCATGAGGGACAGAGTGCACCATGGGACCAGCTCGCCACCGGCCTAGAAGACGGATGGGTCCAGAAGCAGGCCACCAGCAGCATGCTGCAGACTCTGCAGAGATCAAGTAAGTCCCAAGCAAGTAAGTCCCAGTGTCCTAGGCCGGCCGAGCTGGGAGGCGCCCCTAGACCGACCAGCGGCTTCACCACCAGCAGGAAAAAAAGAGGGGGGACACGAAGATTTCTTGTCTCTTGTCCCATCCCAAGCTAGCTACGCCTCTGCTGCACCATCATCTCATCCACGCATTGAGACTCCAGAACTCAGCCTGTCTCTGGGGCCCTGCACATGGAAAAGGAAACGTTTCAGAGAATGCTATCTTGGAGGTTCTGGATTTCAAGCTCCTTCCTAGAAGCCTAAGTTAAAAGTGTTGGTAATGTCCTTTAAAGCCCTAAACAGCTTGGGACCTGCGTATCTGCGAGACCGCCTCAGGCCCTGGGTCATTTCATGGCCCCTGCGGTCAGCTGGGGGCACCCAACTCAAGGTCCCCCGGGTATTCTGGGTGGCAATGGCAGGGAGGGCATTCTTGGTGGCTGCACCTAGGCTGTGGAACTCCCTCCCGATGGAGGCCCGTTTATCCCCGGACCTCCCCTCTTTCCGAAGATCATGTAAGACCTGGTTGTTCTGCCGGGCCTTCAGAGAAGGCGGTAGGTGGGGTATATTTATTTATTGCCTTTAGCATTTAGCCTTTTTAGCAATTTTAATATTATAATATTTTGTTTTATTATTTTTATTGTATTTTTTATACGTTGTTGCCGCTCCGAGCCTCCATTGTGCAGGAGGATGCGGGGTAGAAATGTAAAACATAAAAAAATAAAAAATAAACAAATTTAGCCTTAAGAACCTCCTTTCTAGACCTTCCTATGTCATTGGTGCTGACATGGACCATGACAACTGGCTCCTCCCCAGCATTAACTGAAATCCTGTCTAGACGTTGTGTGAGGTCTGTAAACCCCACACTGGGCAGGCAATTGACCGTGCAACCTTCACACAGCTGTCTATATTCCTAATTATCGAATCACCTACTACTACAACCATCTTATTCCTGTCAATTAGGGTCCCCTCCCCTGGAGAAATATCCTCAGCGTGAGAGGATACTATGACATCATCTGAAAGGCAGGTCCCAGCTATGGGCTCATTTCTCACCATAGCTTGATGTCCTCCTTCCCCAAGACCATCATCCTGCAAAAAAAGCACAGGGG
>QEPC01006683.1:949309-972847 GCA_003113815.1 Sphenodon punctatus | reverse complement strand
TTTTCTGGCTTGGTTACAAATAAAGAAATGGCAAGGGTGCAAATGTTTATTATATTAAGGGCTTGAGAAGTTAGAGTGTGAACTTTCTAGTATCTAAAAGGTTATTGTTATTGTTAGGTAGAAAAGGGGATATTATGGTTTTCTTCCGCGGTTATACTTTTAATTTAAATTGGCGGGTTGTAACTGATGGAAGTCTTAATTTATAAATGGTGTAAGTAATATGTAAAAATTTTGTATGTGTTTTTGTCTGATTGTTTTTAAGTTGATTAGTATGCATAGTATTAAAATAATGTATATATGTATACATGTGCAATGGCCGAGTTGGCTAAGCAATAAAGTAAAACAACTCCAACAACACCTCCCCCACTCGGCCTACCACCATCACCTCCATCTTATAGGGATTGAGCTTGAGTCTGCTCTGCCACAACCAAGTCACCATGGCCTCCAAACATTGGGATAGCACAGAGACGGCAGGGCCTGGGTCGGCTGAAAAAGAGACGTAAAGCTGGGTGTCATCAGCATATTGGTGGCAATGCACACCAAATCCTCTCACGATCTCCCCCAAGGGCTGCATGTATACATTAAACAATAAAGGAGACAGGATTGAACCTTGTGGAACGCCACAGTTCAGGGCCCGGGGGCTAGATGTTTCTGCCCCCAGGACAATCCGCTGAGTCCTCCCTGAGAGGAATGACTGGAACCAGCTGAGGGCAGTCCCATCCAGACCCCACCCCAAGGTCATGCAACCATCTCAACAGCAGCCCATGGTCCACTGTATCAAACGTGGCCGAGAGATCCTGCAGAACCAGTAATGTTGAACGTCCTGTGTCCATCTCCTGGCGGAGGTCATCCACCAAAGCCACCAACGTCGTCTCCATACCATAGCCGAGTTGAAATCCTGATTGAAACAGGTCAAGAAAACCAATGCTGTCTAAGTGATCCTGGAGCTGTAAGGCCACCGCCCGTTCAATAACCTTCCCTAAAAGGGGAAGGTTAGACATGGGTCAGTAAGTGGCGAGTGCGTCCACATCCAAAGACGACTTCTTCAACAGAGGGTGCACCACGCCCTCCTTAAGACCAGGGGGCAACCACCCCTGCCAAAGGGATGCGTTGATTACTCCCACCAGCACCGGCCCCAATGTCTCCCTGAAGGCTTTCACCAACTAGGACAGGCAGGGATCTAATTCACAACTGGTGGCCCTGACCGACCCCAGGATCTCCACAGCATAGACTGCTTTGAGCCTCACACTGATGGTTATCTGTGCTCAAAAACCATCAATTGTTTGGGGATCCCGCCGTTGCTCCTTAGGTCAGCGGGCAATCAAGCCTTTTCTATGGTGGCCTCCTCAGTGTGGAACTCCCTAACCTAAAGACTTATTTATTCTCCAGGTGCTTTTAGAATCCACTGCTGGTTCCCCTTAATGTGTGTTGTCCTCCCCCTGTTTCCTTCCCCTTTTTAATTGTATTTATATAGATATATATTTTAGATGGATTTTATATATTATATTTTTATCTTGTAAAGTGCTTCGAGCAGCATTGGGAGGTAGAGTGATAAAGAAATAAATTAATTTATTATGTGTTGTTGCTTAATAATAATAATAATAATAATAATAATAATAATAATTTAAAACATTAGTACAAAAACTCTGAAATTAGTACCAGAACTCAAACGATTGGGATGCAAAATAGTAAATCAGTAAGTCCAGTAGCTCTCTGGGCATTAATTGGATACCAGTTAGTATGTGATATTGCCAAGTCGAGTCGAGTGCCAAGGAAGCGGAGTACAAAAGAAACCTGGAGTTGGGGGTGGGGAAAGAAGAATATTTCAGAATAATTGCAGAACAACAGAATTATGTTCTGTTTTATGTAAAACGGGCAGGAAAATCAATCTTTTCAAGCTGCTTAAGAAGGAACTGCAAAGAATGGAAGCTTAAAAAAAAGCATACATCAAAGATTATAAGGAAAGTCCATGTGGAACCTCAAAGTTAAAAATACCAAAGTTACAAAAAGACCCCTCATTTCAAAGCTCTTTCAAGGCCCGGAACAAAGCTCTTTTGTCGGTGTTGTTGCCGTTTTTCCTGGGACACTGAAATCTGCAGTTTTGCTAAATCAAAGCTGAGCATTTTTCTTCTGTATGGGATACTGCTAGAGCTTTTCAAGCCATAAGAATCACAAAATTGGAAAGGATTTCGAGGGTCACCTAGTCCAACCCCCTGCTTGGACACAGGATGACTACAGGGAAAACGTCTCACACAGATGGCTGTCCAGTTTCTTTCTGAAGTGATGGAGAGTCTGCAATCTACGTAAGCAACTTATTCCATCGCTGCACAACTCTTAATGTTAGGCAATTTTTCTTGATATATAATTAAAATGACCTTCCTGTAAGCTGAACCCATTATTTCTGTTCCTGCCCTCTGTAGCCAAGAACCAATTTCCTGCCATCTTCTTGATGGTATCCCTTTAGATACTTGAAAACATATCTCCCTTAATCTTCTTTTTGTTAGGCTAAACATACCCAATTCCTTCAAACTTTCCTTATAAGACTGACTTTCCAAACTCTTTATAAATCTTTGTTACCCTCCTCTGAATCTGCTCCAATTTGTCAATGTCCTTTTTAAAATGAAGCACCCAAAACATGGCAGAGTATTTCAGATTAGGTGTGACCAGTTCTGAATAAAGTGGAATTATTACATCCTCCCACTTGGAAATAATGATTCTGTTAATGCACCCTAAAGTTGCATTCGTCTTTTTTGCAGCCACTGGAAAATTCTGACTTCCAGCTTTAGACACAGCTATAATGAATGCTGTTTAGAGAGTGGCTGTTTTTACACAGTCCTAATACTGGCATTAAACCCTCTGAATCTGGATTGTAATTGATCATGTGAATTGCCACGCCAGCTTAAATCACTTCTGCTTCCTGTTTTTTAACTCCTGTTTCCTGGTGTTATGCCAGTGTTGTTCAACATGATTTTCAAGGATTTATCTAATTTCAATTTGGCATTACCAGAATAGTGAACGTGTGAATGACTATAAGTCACTCCACCATAGAGAATTGTAGGCAGAGTTTTTACATCTCCTCTACCCAACGTCTCTATGGTATTCTGCAGTCTTGGGTGGCAAAACATCACGGGTAGGGATTTACAGCAGATAAGGCTGTGACAAAATGCTACCTATGCTGCCTCCTAATCGACTCTGACCCTGCAGCGGAGGGAATCTATTACACCCATCCGCTCCAAGGACCTATGACAGCAAGTGACATAGGCACAACAAGGACAGTGGAGGAGAGGGGCTCACAACTGCCCACACAGCACCCAGAAATCAGAGTGGAAGAAAGCTCTGAAATTCAATTGCGCAGCAGCTACACATCCCAGGGAGTGGGGTCAGGGGGCACCCATGGCCAGTTCAGGTCAAGGGACAGAATACATGTTCCTCCGGCCCAACCCGATCGGGGAGAGGGGATGGGGATTGATGTGGGGTCCATCCCCGCACTGCGTCCTGTTCCCCACCACCACCATGATGGGCAGCCATGGGACAGGCTGCCATGGTAACCCCCCCATGTTGGGCAGGGTTGGCGTGAAACAGAACTCCCCGGGCCTGAGGTTCCCCACCCCTTCCTTACACTAGCTTGTCTTTCTGGATCCCCTTCCACACCTTGAAGCTAATCTAAGCATGTACATCTACAACTTATCATCTTTCTGAATGTAGCCCTGTCCCTCCCTATGTTCCCTTCCACCTCGTCTCCCTGTCCTCGTCCAGCCTAGATTACCAGCCCCTCGGAGCTGGGACCTTTCTCTAATCATGAATGTTCAGTGCCAGGTACATTGCTTCTGCTATATAAATGATGATGATGATGATGATGATGATGATGATTGATAATAATACATTTAAAATCAGTCACGGGGCAAATTGGCTCAGAGTGTGCTTGGGCTCTGTGGTAGAGTGGAAGTCACTTCAAATGTTATTGTCAGAGCAAGGGGCTGAGACCACAGCATCTGTACAGAACAGATTCTAACACCTTGTACATCTCTGCTTACACTGGATAAGGATGTGATCTTAGCCTGCTGCAAGCATGAACCATGTGCAAACAGTGCTCTAGCTAATGAGGTCAACACCAGAGTAGGCCCCTGGGGAGAGATTTCCCTTCCCCTCAACCCTCTCCCCACCCCCCGAAAGAGAAAGCTCTGAAAGATTCTGGAAAATGTTCTGCACATGGTGTATGTTTCTGTGCCTTGTCACCCCAGCCCACTAGTCTGGAATGAAACTCAGCTTCAAACACAATGTGCAGACACTGGGGAATGATCCAGCTAAAACATGCCTCCTGAAGAGCAGCACAGTGTTCTCGCTGAATGCCAGTCTGAAAAAAGCTGGGAGGCTGTCAAGCCTTTCCAGTGGCTCCCGGCTTCAGCTCCTTCTCCGATTTCTCCTCTGAACACACTGCAGTGCTGTTGGAACAGGCTAGAGCTGAAACGGCTAGCTCATTTGCTACCCCCCCAGGCATGTTCAGGTACTCAGTGGGGTACCTACGTAGTGAATGGGTACCCAGATACCAAAGAAATCAGTAATTTCTCATACTGATTTTGCCATTTTCCAGTTACCAATTGTGATGGAAAACCAAAAAATGGGACAGAGGGGGAAAACAGACATGATGGTGGTCCCCTGTGGCCCGGGACCCAATGGCACATCTGTTTACATGCTGCCAGATGTTGGTCTTGGACTATGGGTGATTTCAGACGTTACGGGGCCCTTTGGCCCCGTACCGAAATCACCGGATTCATTCCCCCCTGGGGTCTCCCCGTAACGCCATATCAGACATGCCGGGGGAATCCCGGCGGGGAATCTGGGAGGGGGCGGGGCTGCGCGGCGCAACGTGCAGCCGCACGGCCCCGCCCCCTCCACGCACCCCGCCGCCCGCCCTCCGAGGAGACGGGCGGGCGGCGGGGCCATTGCGGCTGCCGCATCGGGCCGGAAGCGCCATGGCCCGGGATCCCGCCGGGGATCCCGGGCCATGGCGCGCGGCCAGACGTTACTTTTTCTTGGTCCCTGCTGGGGATCTCTTTGACCACGCTTCCCGGGACATTCCCCCAGCTAGCCCGGGAAGCGTGGTTCAAATTGACCCCATGTGGGTATTGACCGTGGCGAACATCTGGCGGCCGCCAAACAGATGTTCGGGACACAGTGACCACAGGTGGGTATTCACCGTGGTTCACCGTGATCTCGTAACGTCTGAAAATACCCTATGTCAGGACATCTAGGCAGCTTGCTCAGGCTGCGTCCTCAGAAAATCTCCGAGGACGCAGCCCGGGCTAAGGGCTACCTATATGGGCCAACATGGACTAGCACATGTGGTCAGTCCTGCCATACCTGCCTTGAGGCCTGGGCCACCATGACTTAGCACCACTGCTGTGTGGCATGGTGAGCTGGGGTCCTGGGAACAGGGCGGGTCGGAGCTGGCGGCCTGCACATTGGTTCAGCTCACTGTCCTATCCGGTGCAGGCAGCAGGACGGCTTTCTTGACATGGGCACGTTTTCTCAGTGCCCTTCCCCAACCTAGACCATGTCCGCTTCGGTTTCCCGCCGCAGACCGGACTAGGGAGCTACCGTGCTGCCTGGTTTTCTGTTTTACCCATAAAACCAAAAAATCATGATCAGAAGTCAAAACATTGGGGCCAGAAGTTGAGATTCCAGGACATCGGGTACTTGAATCAGGTCGAATTGAGTATCACAAATTCAGTGGGCATACCAGTTTTTGCAGGTACTTGTTTCAGTGCTAGCAGTGACAGATCCACTGAGTGGGTGGGCCACTTAGTGAGTGTCTGTCAAACATTCCTGTTTTAAGAGGGGGCCTATGCCATTATTTGGCGCAGACCTAGTTTGCATCCTCCCTGGCTCTCACCTGGCCCTGCCCCTTCTGAGCATGATGATGTCATGATGCTCACAAATGGGGCGGGGTCACATCAGAAAGGGAGGGCGGGGTGAATCCGCTTTCCCGCCTCCTCCCCCCCTCCCCCAGCTGCTCTTTACACAATTCTGCTGGTGTCCTTGGGTCTGAGAAAATTGTTTATATTTGTATACAGAATTATTCATTATTCATTATATTATTAATTATTCATTATTTATTATTATTATTATTATTATGAATGGGTAAGCCCTAGCCCAGGTTGTTCCCCTCAGGATCAGACCCCCAAACAGCCAGGTGCACACAGGAAATTAGTACCCACAGTTTATATAGTCACATTGTGCCGCAATCCTCCCCCATACAGACAAGTACAAGCTATTTACAAGCTATTTACAAGCTTTAGCCAGGTTCTCTCACTGGTTTACCCTCGCCACGTCCATATCGAGCTTCCCGCTCCAACCAGCCCCTACTGGTCACTGTGTCTGGAGAAAGAGCTCCCCTTGCTCCTGTCTCCCTTGCAGCCTCCCCTTCCTCTGTGTTGGTCAGAGGCTTTTGACTTTGGGGCTGGCCTGGCCACACCCCACTCAGGCACAGCGTTGGCCTCTAAAATGGTCGGTCACCAAACGAGGCTGTGTCTGCTCTGCCACAATTATTAATTATGAATTGCCAACAATGTACCTGGTGGTGCTGCACCATCAATAGTTATAGACAGGTCCCTACCCCAAGGGGCTTACAATCTAAGATTACATCTTTATAGTTTTCATTTTTGTATATTTATTATTCTGAGTGTGTGTGTTATGTTATTGCCAGCACCACCACCACTACCCCAAACCTTTGTGGAAAGGTATGTTAAGAATACAAAATCAATCAGTCATTTGCAGTAAAAAGCTTCATTGCCCATTTCCCATGCTCACTGGTATGTCACCCCCAACATACACACTAGGGATGGGTGAACAGAATGGAGTTCGGAAATTCGGTTCAATTCTGTTCGGTTTGAAATTTGAGTTTGGAAATTCGGTTCGGTTCGGTTCGAAATTCGAGTTCGGTTCAGAAGTTCGGTTCGGTCGACCGAACAGACCAAGTTCAGTCGAATTCCGAACTTCCGAACCAAGTTCGGCCATTCAAAACCAGGTTTTTTTGTGTGTGTTGCTACTAGGGATGGGCGAACAGAACGGAGTTCGGAAATTCGGTTCGGTTCAGTTTGAAATTTGAGTTCGGTTTGGAAGTTCGGTTCAGTTGATCGAACAGACTGAGTTCGGTCCGAACTCCAAACTTCTGAACCGCGTTCGTCCATCCCTAATACACATGCACAGCACAGCACAGCCCTTCCACATGGTCAGCATCTACGTATGCTCTGACTGCTTATAAGTGTGTCTGTTCTGGCTGCTTGTAAGAGACAACAACCTGTGTCATGGTGTCAGAGAGTTAATTTCCTCAGGCCAAAGTTCCCAGTGGCCACTTGGAGTTGGATGTCAATAGGATCCTGGGAATTTCTAGAGATTAGGATTAATCAGTAATCTGCAGTAATTCAATATTGTGCTCTCCCCCTTAATACTTAATACTTAATGACTGATGATTAGGTTTGTGTATCAGATCTGTGATCTGCAAGTTACATGGCAATTAATGCTTGAAGTACTCCGTAACTTCAAACATAATGATGATGTTTGCAAGGTAATTACAGAGTATATGTGCCTAATAAATAATAACATTTAGCACTTACATGAGCACTGATTGTCTGAGGAGCACTAAATGAAAAAAATACTTTGCAGAAGAACCTTTTCAAAGGCAAAAGGGAGGAGAGGAAGTTCCTGCATTATATCTTTATAGAAATGATGACCAAAAAGTTAGCATTTTTCCTTGTTGAAGAAATGTGCAGATATTAAATTAATTAATCTTCATTGCATGGTAGGTGGGTGAGGATTGTTAGCCCCATAATTTACTAATGGGGAGACTGAGGCAAAGAAGAGCAGTGATTTATGGAAGGGTGCACAATGAATCTTAAAGAGAACCCAGGGTAGAACACCTCCTGATTCCCGGCCTTCAGACTGTCTTGCAAAAGAACACAGAACCAATAGCTTGGTAGCCTTACTCACCAGATGCGCAGAGACTGCTTTGGATTACACAGGCTCTGCTCAAACTCAGCCTGAGACACACACTGACTCAGGACAAAGAGAAATAATCAGTGTGACATGGTCTATGTTCAGAATACATGGCAGACTCTTTTCTCTCCTCTGAATTCACATTCACTGAAGCTGTTCCAACAGCAGAGATATGAAGCATAATCTCAATAATAAGGGCTAACAAATAATTAAAATCTTAAGTTCCAAGGCATAGAACAAGAGCCAGAAGGAGACATCGCAAAGTAACCGATAGATCTGGAATATCTTTTTAGACTAGAGGTGAAATCCTTGGTCCACTGAAGCAAATGACAAAACTCCTGTGGTGTCAAATGTTTTATTTAAGTTCCTGTCCCCCATTTTTGACCTGGCCAATCCAAAAGCAAGTCCCAAATACAAAGGCAGCTGGACATTTTAGTTAACTGTATTGTGTTCCAAATAGCAAGTCTCTGAAACAATGTAACACTAGTCATTCAAGATTTCAGTCGAAACAAGCTCTCTGAGCCATATTTCTGTGGCTGCAGACAATGGCACCTGTTGTATCTTTATGCTGTCTCCATCTCCATCATGAGCTGGAGATTCTTTGCTATTCCAGAAGTAGTTGACATTACGCCTTTCTTCTCTGGCATTCCCGCATTGTGGAAGGTGGCAGACTCCTCCTTGTGTAGCTCTCTCACTTTTCTTTCTCACCAGATGATTTAGTTAGAAGGAGTGATGTAAGACTGCCTGGTCCAGTCTCACTTGTTTCCATTACACGGACTTCATCTGAGCTTAATTCCTGGTTGACCTTGAAGTTTAATTACAGGCGAAAAAGAACAGTTATGTAACGGAGGCAGCAAAGCTAAATAAAACAAAAACAGAAGGGTCATATGCCACATAGCCTAGAAAAATCTAGAATCAAATTACACTCTTTGAATTATTTACAATATTTCTTCTTGCCAAATCTAAGCAAACACTCCACTTGCATCAGCTTCATTTAAAGAGCTTTAACCGTTTATTGTAAGCTTAAGTGTACAATAGCTCTTTCATAAACCAACTAGCTGTTGTTGTTTTGTTTTTTCACATTAATAAATATTACAAGGATATTATGAATGCTTCCTTGTTATGCAGCTAGATGTGGGTTTCATGAGACTTGGAGCTGCTGTGCTCCCAATCAAACTAAAAAAGATATTTCCTCTCAGGCAGTGTATTCCGGTGGCATTTGAATAAACAGACTGAAGCCAGGATCCTTTTAATTGCTGTTTCCCACCACATCTCGCAATGGAAAAAATGAACAAGGAATCATTTCATAATTCTGTATAGTGTAAAACCTGCTCTACTAGCATCTCATGCTCACTGGAAAAGGGTCTCATAAGAACGTCCACTCAGTCATGCTATTCAATTGACAGAATTTGCCTAGCCTTGTTTAGAACAAGGAGGGAAAGGTAATGGATGCAGTGAGATGGCTTCTACAAGAATGGGTCTTGACATTTCTAAACAGCCAACTTAAGCATCTAGGATGCAATCCCAAAGCCATTAATTTCAATGGGGAAATTCCATTGGTTGGTGGAATATGGCTTTAGGCCTCGATGCAAGGTCATATGTGCACCACGTGTGCATGTGATGCGTGCCCAGTGCACCACAGAGGTGTGGTGCTATGATGGTTGTCCTGAAGAGGTTTCAGGATTAGGACCTAGGTAAGTCCTGGTGGGTGGGCGGTTGAGACTGACTGTCCCTTTAAGTGAGTTGACTACGTCCACAGGCCACACCTCTCCTGGACACATGCTATGTAGAAGGTCAGTCTGTATCTGGCTAAGATCAGAGAAGGAACTCAGTAGGCTGGGAGCTCGCCAAGACACTACCTGGGAGGAGCTTGGTAGAAGAATGGACTGGAAGCTGAGTGAGAGTTGCTTGCTGCAGTACTTCAGCAAGATGATGTTTGGGAGGTCTGGGCTAATGCACTGTAAATAACCTGCGTCGTGCACTCATGGTGGAATGTATTCAGAGTGACATGACTTATGGGACCAGTGATCCTGGAAACAAACTATGCCCCAAGCCAACCCTACCACAGCTATCACGCGCACACGGAGTGTAAGCATTGCATGCGAGGGGTGTGCAGAAGGCATTCCATCCACTTTCATTTTAGTATTCATTTTCATTTAAAAAGCCCCTTTGTTTGGGGATTTTTTCATAAACAAAACATGCATTTTTGGAGGGAGGTTTAGTCTAATTAAAAAATATTTTAAAATAAATAAATAAATAACTGCACAACTATCTTGTGGAATTTATTGTCAGAGGAAGTGGTCAAGGCCGGTAGTGTAGCTAATTTAAGGGATTGGGTAAGTTCTTGGACGATAGGTCCATAAATGGTTATTAGCCAAGTAGTTTTCAGAGACATAACCTCTTACTGTTGGGGGCTGGAACAACAGGAAAAGGATTGCCCATTGTGACCTGTTGGGTACTTCTCCCAAGAGACAGAGATTGGCCACTGTTGGAGACAGGATGGCGGGTAGGGATGTGTGAACAGAATGGGGTTCGGATGTTCAGACATTCAGTCATTTGGTTCGAAACCCAAGTTCGGGTTCGGTTGTTCGGTTCAGCGGAGTTCGGTTTTGCCAAACTTGGCTGAACATTCAAAAATAGCGCTATCGATACCGATACCAAATTCGAAGATGTTTTTGGTATCGGTATCATTTGGCCCTGAAACAACCCCTGGTCTCCACCCCAGTGCCAGGAAGTCTGCTCCTCAGCTGTCTCCCCCTTCCAGTCATATTTTTCCAGCCCGAAGTCACATTTTTCCCGCCCCTGAACTCATCCAAACTCACCCGAACATGACCGAACTGTTCAGCCATTTTCAAATTCGGTTTGGACATCCGAACAGACCGAGTTCAGTCCGAACTCCAAACATCTGAACCCCGTTTGCATATCCCTAATGCTGGGCTTGATGGACCATTGTTGGTCTGACCCAGTATGGCACTACTTATGTTCTTATGCACATGGGTGAAAACAAACAAGACAGTAGCCCACAGTAGACTGCAGTAGCCTAAAAGTCACAAGCTCGTCAGTTCGGTGACTGCCAGATGTTCACCCACATCCACCTTGAGGCAGGTGACCAGCTGTCGGATGCTCTGTGCACACACTGGGTACAGGCACACGATGCACTTTAAGATGGACAAGCTCACCCTGCTCCGGCTCGCTGAGCTCCTTACGCCCTGGCTGGAGTGACAGCACACCCCCATGAGGACCCTCATCCCCATGGTCCAGCGGGTGGCAATAGGGGTCTGGGCCCTGACAATGCCCGACTCCTGCCGGTCCGTGTCCCAGCACTTCGGGGTAGGCCTGACCACCATCGCCTGTATCCTCTGGAATGTGTGCGACTCTGTGGAGTGCATGCTCCTGGACAAAACAATCCAGCTGGTGGACCAGGGGACCATGATGGCAGGATTCATGGCCAGAGGCTTCCCCAACTGCATGGGAGCCGTGGACGGCACCCACATAGAGATCCTCCGCCCCCTCTGCTGGGGAGGCTGCAGAGTATGTGAACAGGCACGGGTATCACTCCATGCAGCTGCAGGCGGTTGTGGATCACCGGGGCCAGTTCATAGACATCTTCACGGGCAACTCCAGCTGCAGTCACGATGCCCAGATCATGACCATCTCCCCCTTCTATGCCCAGATGTTCCGGGGGGGGGTTTGCGGACATGGGGATGACCTGGATCGAGGGGGTACCAATGCCCCCCTGTATCCTGGGAGACCCTGCCTACCCCCTCACCCAGTGGTTAATGAAGATCTACCAGGTAGCACGGACCCCTACGGAGGTGCTATACAATACCCGCCTGTGCTCCAGCAAGACCATGGTGGAGCGAGCCTTCGGGGCCCTCCAGCAGCACTGGAGGAGCCTCGCTGGCCAGCTAGACTACACCATGGAGACCTCGGCCCTGGTGATCAGTCCCTGCTGTGTGCTCCACAATGTCTGCGAGACCGAGGGGTCAGCCCTGGAATACCCCGAGCCCAACCGGGCCCCAGGCCGGTGCCCCTGTACATGAACGCTGAGAACCCCAGGGAGTACCGTTATGCTAAGCGCATCCGGGATGCCCTGGTGAGGCATATCAGCCAGGAGGACAAGGTGTGAGGGCTGCCCCTCCTCGACCCACCCCCGGGGGTTCCCTGGGTCGGCCTCTACACGGGTGGGGGTCGCCCCCCCCGTCACCCACATATGGGCCCTGGAGGCAATATGGTGCAAACACAGTTTATTTGACCCGCGTGTACATGTGCCCCCAACTCCTCTCCCTCCACCCCAGTTGTGCCCTGCCCCCTATAGTGCCCCCTTCATGCCACCCTCCCCCTCACACCCCATCCCCCCCATTTCCTGGAGCAGCCCCGTGAGTGCCCGGTGTTGGCCATGGAGCCCTGTGAGCTCCCCTCCCCCCCACCGTCCGTGTTCCCAGAAGTGTCCTGGGCCGCCTCCTGGTCCGGCAGGGGGGGCAGTGGTTGGGGGAGGGGGGCCTGGACCCGGGGTGCCCCCCTTAGTGGCTGTACCCTTCAGAGGGCAGGGGGGACCGGGAGGTGGATGTGCGGCCCCTGAGGGCATGGGGGTGGCTGGGGAGGCAGGGCAGGAACCCGGCATGGGGACCTGGGCAGGCAGGGTGCCCGGGGGAGTGGCTGCCATCACATAGGCACACATGGTGCCCGCGTGCAGGAGCAGGGAGGTCCCAATATCATGGGACCTGTCCATCTTTGCAGAGTGCTCCCGCACCATGCCTGTGATGACCTGCTCCAGCTGCCCGAGCGCTTCCACCTGCCTGCTGTGCTCCCGGCACTCCCACCTCTGCTCCAGGAGCACCTCAGCCTGGAGCCTCTTATCCCGTGCCTCCGCCTGCTCCAGGGACCGCTCGATGACCGCCTCCATTCGGTCCATGGCCGCTATCATCCTCTCCCCCTGTTCTGCCGAGGTCCGGATGATATCCTCTGCCTGGTCCTCCCTCCGCTGGTGGACCCCTGCCCGGTGTTCCCTCATGTGCTGTGCTGGGGGCATGGGCCCTGGAGACGCTGGCTGCCGGGGTTGCCCTGTGGGTACAGGAAGGAGAGTCTGATCCCACCCTGGGCGCCTGCCCCCAGCCTGGGATGGGGCAGGGGCCCCGAGGACCCCTGGGCATGTTTCCCGGCCCCTTCCAACCCCCCTCCCACCTCCTCTGACTGTCCAGGGACCCACTCTCTGCACCCTGGAGGGCCCTCCCTACCGGACTGCATGCCTCACCTGGTTCCTCTGCCTGCTGGCTGGGCTCCTCGGTGCCTGCCTGCTCATCCACCTGGGTCTTCTGTCGGGGTGTTCCGTGCCCTGTGGGTGAAGGGGGGGTGTTATTGGTGTAGGGTTGGGTGACCGTGGCCCGGGCCCCCTTCCCACCTTGCCTTTGGGGGGATGGGGCTGTGCTGTCCATCCCCCCTCAGCCCCTGCCCCCTGTGGGCCTGGTCTCTCTCCCCTCTGGGTCACCCGCTTACCCTCAATGTCAGTCTCGGATCCTTCCGAGGCCGGCCCCTCGGTGTGGGAGTTCTCCCCCATGGACCACTGGCTGAGGGTGATGAGGGTGCCGGCCTCGGACTCCGCTTGTCCAGCCTGGGGGTGGGTGCTCTCCGGGCTGCTTTCTGGGGGGGCCTGCAGGTGCTGGAGGTCCCGGGGCATTCCTCCTGGGGGTCTGGGGCCCTGGAGCTTGTGTCTACCAGGGGGGTGGTGAGGGGCAGGGGTACCTCAGCCCTTTCCCTGCCCTGGACCACTGCACTCCCCATGAGCCATGGGGTGACTATCGACCCCTTCATGTGAAGTATTTGGTCCAGGGCATCGTAGAAGGGGGAGGTCCAGGCTCCATGCCCGGACCGCCTATTGTTGTCCCGGATGGCCTTGGCCTTGGAGCGGCACTGTGCCATAGTGCGATGGTGCCCCGCCGCCTCTATGTCCCCCACTATGTCCTGTTAGACATGCTCATTGTGCTGGTTGAGCGCGAGCTCCAGCTGGTACTCCAGGGTCCCCCAGATCTGTATGAAGTCCCGGGTCTCCTGCAACCCCCACTGGCCCCCTCTGTGGTAGGGCTTCCTTCCTCATCTCCCCTGTGGGTCCTCCTCCTCCTCCTCCTCCTCCTCCACCCGGGCTGGGCTGGTGCCCTCCGGGGGCTTGTCCACCCAGGTCCTTTTCCGTGTCTGCGGGACGCAGGGGGTGGGGGTGAGTTATGGTTGGGTGCAGGTCCGGCCCCTCTCGCGGGTTGTCCCCTCCTCCCTTCTGGGAGCCCAGGCCTTTAAATCTCCCTCCCTGGCCTGTGTTGTTGCTCATTGCCCGGCAGCGACGCTGCGTGTTTTGTCCCCAGCTGGGAATCATGTTGCTTGATCCTGGCCGGTGGTTGCCATTCAGTTGTTACTTTTTTTTGTTTCCCAGTGAGAATCGCTTTGACCACGCTTTCAGTGATAGTCCGTGCCGGAGCTCCGGAAGCGTGGTTATTTTTGACCCCTGGTGGGAATTGACTGTGGTGAACATCTGGCGCCTGTGAAATAGATGTTCAGGGCACTTTGGCCCCGCCGCGGGATTGACCGTGGTTCACTGCGGTTGACTGTGATCTCGTAACATCTGAAAATACCCTTGGAGAAGAGATGACTAAGAGGGGATATGATAAAATTTAAAAACTCTTGAGTAGTATGGACCAAGTAAATAGGGAGCTGTTATTTACGCATGCAAATAATACTAGAACTAGGGAACACTCTATGAACTAACTGGCAAAAGACTTTAAAACAAATAAAAAAGTACTTTTTCACTCTTGAAGATCTTGTTGCCAGAGTTAAGGCCAATGGCTTAACTGGGTTTTTAAAAGGATTGGATAAATTCTTAAATGATAGGATAGAACTTAAAGGATAGTTCTTAAAGGATAGGATCCTTCTTAAAGGATAGATGGCTATTCTATTAGTCAAGTTGGTTGAGGGATGTAACCGCTGATTGTGGGGAAGTGGGAGTAAATAGCATGGAAGAGATCACTCCGTTATGACCTGTTTTGTATTTCTCTGAAGTGGTCAAAAGTGGCTGCTGTAAGAGAAGGATGCTGGGCTGGCTAGACCATTGGTCTGACCAATATAGCACCACTTGTGCTCTTCTGTTCTTATGCTCATCCCTCAGGATCTAGGCTTAGTAGGAATGCACCTCCCTCAGTCAGTCACCTCCCTCAGTCTTGACAAGGGTGTGGCCCTTTGGAGAGGGTCCTAGAAATGGCTAGCTTCCCCGAGCTGCTGGCCAGGTGGACAGGAATGTAGGCATGTAAAGCTGAGCACAGAGCTTAGAACCTAGGATCACCAGGGAGAAACTTAACTTGGGGTCCAGAAGGTCACCTCAGTGTGTCCAGGCAGCAGGGGACAGCAGGATGCTGGAAGCTTGCCGCCAGGCTCTGTGCCATATAGGGCTCCTGAAGATGGCCTGGCCCTGAGGGCAGGACCAAAATGCTTGGAGACTGGGAGCCCAGAGAGGGGCTTGTCTCAAGTTTGAAAGCTAGGAGTGCAGGGAGCAGCTCACTTCCTAAGAGAAGAAAGCTGACTGGCTAGGAGAGCTGGGCCCGAAGGCCATGGCAGGTAACAAAGGGAGGGCTTGTCTCACTCAAGAGATGGGGACCACAATCTGAGGGCTCTGGTGGGCAGGTATTGTGATGGTCAGCAATCTAACACACTTGTGGTGGAGAGAAACACGCAACAGCGTGTTTGAAGAGGCAGAACCCCGGGAGTGATGCTAGAATAATTAGGGAAGGGCGTAGCAGGATGAAGTCTTACCCACCATGAGACCCTCAGGCTTCGGCCACAGATACATACAATCTCGGTGGGAAATGGAAATCAGCTTAACAAGTCACTTTATTTACAGTGGGCCCAATCCAATGCTGTGCAGATCCCACATGGAGCTGGGTGCCAACCCACAGGCTAAAGGGCTGAGCTGAGAGTTCAGTAAAGGTGAAGGGGACACTGACTGACTGGAGGGAGGGAGGCAGGGAGGCAGGCAGCTAGGAGAGAGCTCTGCCTCTGACAGAGAGAGGAGCCAGAGAGAGCTGAGGAGATCTTTGTCTCCAATAAACCCTGCTCAGAGGGACTGGGCTGAGCTAGAGGGTTTGGCAGGCAGCAGGAGGGATTTGTGCCTGGCCTCCAGAACCTAGGGAAAGACTCTACTATTGAAAGGTGTGCTATAGAGAACTGTGTATGGGGAAATGATGTAAATAGTAGGGATGGGAAGTTCGGTACATCCGGTATCCGATACTGCCGGTATTTTGCTGTACCGGCAGTATCGGATTACTCCAGTATTTAGGGGTACCGGTACCGGTTCCCCGTGCCAGATTTTTTTACATTGTAGCCATGGAAATGAATGGCCGCAATGTAAAAAAACAAACAAACAAACCCCACCCCAGGGACCCCCCTACCTAGTGGCACCAGGGTTCCAGCTGTCTCTTATACACATCTAGATGTGTATAAGAGACAGGGTAGGTACTGTGGTACTAGCGTGATACCTGGGGCGGGGGGTGGTTTAACACACACCCCAACCCAGGGATCACCCTACCTCCCCACCCAGGGATCGCCTACCTTTGGTGCTCTGGGCGGCGGCGGCAGAGGCGGCGGCGGCAGAGGCGGCAGCGGCAGCACGGCGGTCTGGCGGCTTCAGCGCTGGTTGGTGGCTTCAGCACTTACTAGACCTTCTGGGGACTTCCGGGCTGGGCAGGGTGGGTAGGGAGTGCCCCCGCACAGCCTGGGAGGAGGAGGGGGAAGGTATTGGTTTTTTTCCCCATTGATTTCAATGGGGACAGTTCCCCATTGAAATCAATGGAATAAATCCGGTACCGGTAAACTGGTTTTAATCTGGTAAACCGGTTTTTTGTAAACTGGTAACCGGTAAAAACCGGTAACCGTTTTTTTGCCAGATGTCCCACTCCTAGTAAATAGATAACTGTATGCTATTGTATATAGAGACTTCAGTTCAGGTAAAGATTACCTACGTGCATGTGATTTGAGGACCATATTCTGCAAAGACTCAACCCAGGTACCGGTCTTGTCTGGGTATCACTGTTGCAGAGTTACTGCATTTCCATGTTACTGACTGATTTTCAGTTTACCAATCAATTCTGACTTATGGCTTTATTTTTTCTTTTGACAGATTTTCCATCTTACTGACTGATTCTGAGTTACCATTTCACTTTTTGACCTCGCATTTCTGAATGTTTCTGACCATTTTAGTACCTTGGTACATGGTGGAAATGGAAACTGATAACCGAAAACCAGAAAATCGGTAACAAAAAAAACAAAAATACCAGGAAATGTTCTGATAACAGAAAACCAGAAAGTTGATAACTGAAAACCAGAAAATCGGTAACAAAAAATGAGAAAACTGGTTAATTTGGTAAATTAGGTGACCTGTTGGGCCCCAATAAATACCTGATGTTACCAGGATAAATTGGGTACCGTAATTCTGACTGGGATACCAGTTTTGTGGGTACTTTTTTCAGCTCTAGATGGCACCCTGCATTCAGAACTTTGCAGAGTCCTGTTACAGATTAAATCCACAGGGGAATTCCAGGCGTTGTCCAAAAAACATGGAAAAAATATACAAAACACCAAAAGCCAATCTCCTTCAGCCCTTTCCTATCAGATTCATGCTCCCTTAGGCTCAATTTTGATTAGAGGTTTAAATGAATAACCACAATGAATAATGACAATTTTGCCTGCTTCAGTTCAGATCTGGCGAAGCGGATATTTGGTCCTGCTTTGCTGAATATTCCCTTCAGAAACTTTGATTAGGTCATTTTGATTATTTCAGACTGGTCGATTTGGTATTTTGGTTACTTCATTACAGTGCGACTATGAATGCACAATAGCCAAACTGAAGTAAATGAATAACTAAACCGAATTAACCCCCAATACCAAAATAAACAGAGAATCTGAAACAAAGTGACGGAATAGGGAGCTGTGTGAATATCCGTTTGGTTTGCAGCTAGCATTCAGTCACTCAGAGGGCTGTCCAAAAATGCCATCTGTGAATACAGAAACTGCTATTTGTTTCAGCTCAAACTCATCATTTATCTGCAAAGATGTTCAAAAACTGAGTCTTAAAATAAAGCCAGAGAGGTTTAAAAATCCAAACTTTGACAATCTGCCTCTCCCTATTTTCCCTTCCACTTAATGTGCATCCTCCTATGCCTCCCTTCCTGTTGCTTGGTATTCCCTACCCTCTTTGTGGCTGATAAATGTGCATTTGTGCACAGGTGAGTTTTCCACCTCTCTAGTCCCACCAGCGAGTCTACCTCCCATCGAGGTAATGGAAAGCAACCACTGCTTATCTCTGAGCAGCACATTAAACAAAGCAACATAATGAGCTGCATTTTGTTGAGGGCTCTCCATGTCCCCCAAATCCTTCTCAAATATGATTGTTTATAAAATGTTTGTTAAAAAATAAATGATGCTTTCAATTTAAACAGAATCTCACACTGTCACCAGTTTTAATAACAGTTTTGACAGATGAGATTTTCATCATCTGTTTTTTTTCCCCCCTCCTTTGTAAAGCCTTCTTCAATAAACCAGAAACGCTTTAAACTAACAGATGTGACTATAAAGTAAGGCTGAGTGTGAGGCATCAGGAACTGGGGTTTGTCAAATGCCGCCATGCATACATTAATTCCTAGTTTAAGCTTCCGCTCTGCACAAGGAGAGTTGTGGAGCCCAGTGAACAGTCACTAAGAATGGGAGAGGCCCTGAAGGCAGGGGCAGATATGTAGGTACAGGAATAGGTTTACTCGTGTGCAGTGGAGCAGCTATAATAGGGACAGGCATGGCAACCACACAGGGGCAGTGGGAGGGATGCTTCCTGCTTCAGCTATATCCCTTGCCACTGGGAGAGGGTTCGGGGGCCCAATCCAACTTCTGCACCAGAGCCCATTCCAATTGAGTGAGCCCATTCCTGGGGTTTATTTCATTGTATTATGGGGCAGCAATGGGTTTGGGGACCACCACACACCTCTGTAAGACGGGGTATACGGATGAGGACCCCTGGTGAGAGATGGGATAGAAGTCATGGGTGGAGGATTGCAGGTTTGTGATTCATTTGTATGTTTTAATACTTATTTATTTTTTATTCTTGCAAGCTGCCCTGAGCCTTTGGGGGTATTATATTTATATCTCCACTTAATACCCCACCTCATCCTGCCATCGGTAGCTCAGGGTGGGTTACATAATAAAAGATAAAAACATAACAACAATAAAATTCAACAACCAGTTAAAACATACAGATTATCAGGGATAAAATCCTCCCCCCCACAAACCAGCCCACCCCTCACTCTTCTCCCTCACCAAACTCCTGCCAAAACAGCCAGGAAGGTTTTGCATTTTCTCCGGAAGGAGGGAAAGTCCAGGGACAGATGTACATCCGTCGGGAGGGAGTTCCATAGCTTTGGGCCAGACACCAAGAACGCTCTCACCATCGTCACGACCTGAGATACATGGGGCACTTTGAGGAGAACGCTCCCAGCCAACCACAGAGGCCAATCCAGAACCGGGAGGTGAGGCAGTCCTGCAGGTAGGCAGGGCCCAGACCATGTAGGGGTTTATAGGTTGGAACCAACACCTTGAATCAGGCCCTGAAGACTATAGGCAGCCAGGGCAGTGAACAAAGAACGGGTGTTATATGTTCACGGCAACCCGTCCCCATCAGGAGACGGGCCACCGCATTCTGCACCAGCTTCAACCTCCAAACCATCACCAATGGTAACTCCACGTAGAGCACATTGCAGTAGTCCAATCTTGAGGTGATGAAGGCATAGATGATAGTGGCAAGGTCAGAATCTGAGATATACGGCCATAACCACCGTACCAGATGTAACTGACAAAATGCGCTCCTCACCACAGCTGCCACCTGGACATCCAAGCGGAGCTACAAATCGAGGAGCACTCCCAGATTACGAGCCTGAGGGACCAAAGAGAGGATAACCTCATCAATGATAGGTGTCTCCGCCCCCAACCCCGCCCACCAGCATCACTTCCGTCTTGCCAGAATTCAACTTCAGACAGTTCACCATCATTCCATCCCCTACAGCCACCAAACACTGTGTAAGCACTGAGACTGCTGGGCCTGGGTCCGCTGAAAATGTATTCATTTATTTCACATCATTTCATATCCCACACCCTCCTGCTATTAGCAGGTTGGGGCAGCTCACAATATGTCATTTAAAACATAAATACAATACAATAAAATATAATAAATATAAAGCATAAATATAAAATCCAACACTAGGATAAACACCAAGACGGAGCTAAAAAAACCCTCCCCCCCCCCCACACCAACCCCTCCCCCCATCACCCATCTCCCTCACCTGGTGGAACAGCCAGGTCTTACATTGCCGTTGAAAGGAGGGAAGGTCCGGGGCCATACTGACCTCCACCAGGAGGGAGTTCCACAGCCTTGATGCGGCCACTGATAATGCCCTCCCCATATAGGAGGACAGACAGGACAGTGCCTTCTGACAAAGTTGTAAACCTGGTTCTTCCACCAGGCATTTAGTGGGGGAGAGGGGAAGGAGGTTGGGTTGACGGTTTGGGGGATGGGGATTTTAGCATAAGTCAGAGTTTTTAATGTAGTTTGTACTGCTTTTATATGTTTTATAATTGTAAGCCACCCTGAGTCATTTTTGCAAGAGGGGCAGGGTAATAATAATAATAATAATGATGATGATGATGATGATGATGATGTTGTTGTAGTGGCTGCTCAAACAAATAAGGGGACCTTGAGAAGGGCACTCCCAGCTGACCACTGGGGCCGATCCAGAACCCGGGGGATGAGGCGGTCCTGCAGGTAGGTAGGGCCTAGGCTGTAAAGCGCTTTATAGGTATAAGACCAAAACCTTGAATTGGGCCCGGAAGACTATAGGCAGCCGGTGCAAATAATGGAGCACTGGTGTAATGTGCTCATGATGATCCGTCCACGTAAGGAGACGGGCCGTCACATTCTGCACAAGCTGTAGTCTCTGAACCGTTACCAAGGGTAGCCCCACATAGAGAGAGTTACAGTAGTCCAGTCTTGAGATGATGAAAGCATGGACAATAGTGGCCAGGTCGGAGTCCAAGTCGAACGGCCAAAGCCACCACACTAGATGTCATTGGTGGAACACGCTCCTCGTCAAAGCCCCCATCTCAGCAGCTTTGGAGGTTTTGTGGGGGTGCTCTCCTGAAGAGCTCCTTGAACTTTTAAAGTTACCACTGCACCACTGGCCATAACCACCTGGTCTTGAGGTCCCCCAGGCTTATTGTCTTGGGGGACTTCAATATCCATACTAAGGTGGGATTGCAAGGAGAGGAGCAGGATTTCATGGCTGCCATGGCAACCATGGGTCTATCCCAGATGGTGAGGGGCCCGACACATGAGGGGGCAGACTCTGGACTTGGTTTTCTGCACTGACCTTGAGGTCGGGGGTCCGATGATTGGGCGTGTAGTATGTTCACCCTTGTCATGGTCAGATCATTATCTCCATCCTAGTGTGCCTACCTGACTGTAGGGGTACAAAACCAGTTCAGATGGTCTGCCCCAGGAGACTTATGGAACCAGAGGGGATTCCGGAATACTCTTGAAGATATATCTGTTGACCTCAATGGCTGCTCTATTGATGATTGTGCGGCCTTGTGGAATGTCTGGCTGGCTGAGGCCATCGATCAAGTGGCTCCTAGATGTTCACTCCCAGCACGTCATCTCTGAAAGTCCCTGTGGTTTACAGATGACCTGGGATGTCTGAAGCATGAGGGGAGGTGGTTGGAGTGCCAGCGGTGCCGCACTCATATCCAAGATAATCAGTTGCGGCACAGAGCACTTTTGAAGTCCTATGCTGTTGTGGTGAGGGCAGCAAAGAAGCAATTCTTTGCTGCACTCATTGCGTCTTCTCAGTCACGTCCAAAGGAGCTGTTCCAGGTGGTGAGAGGTCTGGTTAGTCCAGCCTGTCTCTGCCTGGAACCGGATTCGTCTATGACTTGTTGTGACATGTTTTTGAAGTACTTTGCAGACAAAATTGCTCCCATTGAGCACGTCTTTGACTCTGCCACTTTAGAAGCAGTGGCAGAGCCATAGGTTAGGAATGCCCTGTCTGGTCATACTTTATGGGATGATTTTCAATTGGCGATATTTGCCGATGTGACCAACGTGCTGGGATCTGTTCGAGCCACAACTTGTGAACTAGATCCTTGCTCGTCCTGTTTGGTAAAAGCTACCAGGGAGACAGTGGGGCTGGTGCTGGTGGGGATTATCAGCACCTCACTTTGGGAGGGGAAGGTGACAGGTTGCCTGAAGGAGGCTGTGGTTTGGCCCCTTCTCAAAAAGCCAGCACTTGACATTGCTGCCCCGGACAGCTCCCAACCTGTCTCTAACCTTCTCTTTTAAGGGAAGGTTCTTGAACAGGCAGCGGCTCATCAGCTCCAGGTGCATTTGTACGGCATTGGTTTTCTTGATCCCACGCAGTCTGACTTTCGCCCAGGTTACGGCGTGGGGACAGTGCTTGTGGCCCTGATTAACAACTTCCTCGTAGAGTTGGACATGGGTCATATGACTGTGTTAGTCCTACTACATCTATCAGTGGCCTTCGACACTGTTAACCAATTCCATGAGTTGTTGGTGACTCATCTGCAGGACCTAGCAGGGGTGGACAGAACTATTTTACATTGGTTCTAGTCCTACCTTGCAGATAGATCCCAGTGAGTGGTGTTAGGGGACTTTACTTCATCTCCTGGTGGCCTCCCGTGTAAAGTCCCACAGGGTTCCATTCTGTCCCCTCTCTTGTTTAACGTGTATATGAAGCCACTTGGGGAGGTCATGAGCAGTTGGAGGGACTGCTGTCATCAATATTTGGATGACACCCAGTTGTATATGTCATTTTCATCTGACTCAGACCCCACTATCTCCTTGCTGTCTTGGTGCCTGGCTGCTGTGGGGGATTGGATCCCAATAAACCAGAGGTGATGCTAGTTTGCAGGACCGGGGATCTGGGTGAGGAGGTCTCCCCAATTATTGGGGATGTTCGTCCTCCTTTGGTTCCATCTGTGCGGAACCTAGGAGTGTTCCTGGACTTGCAGTTTTGCCTGGATTCTCAGGTGTTGGCTGTGGCCGGGGCGCCTTTCACCAATTACTGGTGAAAAGGCTCTGCCCATATTTATTTATTTATTTTATTTATTTATTTAAAACTTGTATCCCGCCCCTCCTGCCCAAAGGCAGCTCGGGGCGGCGAACAACACACAAAAAATTGAACAATAAAAAACAAATTTTAAAACAAATCATAAAACTCACCCTCCCTCCCAAACCTTACCCCCACCCCCCACCCTATTATTATTATTATTATTATTATTAAACATTTATAAAGCGCCAGTAACAACCTGGCGCTGTACAGAACATATAATCAGCTGCGGTCCCTACCTGTGGCTTACAATCTAAAAGACAAGGAGGGGGAGACAAGGAGAGGGGACAGCGGGAGAGACATGGGAGAAGACAAACAAACATTCAGGCGGATGCGAAGTCTCAGG
>QEPC01006683.1:923276-949209 GCA_003113815.1 Sphenodon punctatus | reverse complement strand
ATCGTGAGTCCGGCACCACCATCGCTCCAACCGCCTGCTCTCCCGCTTCAGGCACTACAGGCCCTCAGTAAACCAAGGAGATCTGTGGGAGACTTGGGAGGGCAGCGGATGCCTGGGAGTCACTCTGTCAATGGTCTTGGCCAACAAGGTGTTCCAGAAGGCTACGAGATCATCGACCGAGTGGGTGTCAAGGTCCAGGGGAAACTCCCCTAGAGCATTCCAGAACTGATCTGGTTCCATAAGTCTCTGGGGGCAGACCAATCTAATACGTCCTGCACCCCGTTGGGGGCTGACATGAGCCAGGATGCACACCTTAAGGAGGTAATGGTCAGACCAAGACAAGGGCTCCATCCCCCTAACTTCTACTAACTGACCCCCCGCCTCAAGGCCGGTGCAGAAAACCAAATCCAGTGTACGTCCCTCCTCACGTGTGGGGCCACAGATGATTTAGGACAGGCCCATGGTTGTCATGGAGGTCATGAACTCATGCCTCACTCTTCCAAGATTGGTGTCAGTATGGATGTTAAAATTCCCCAACACCACTAGTTTCAGGGTCCAGAGGATCACATCAGACACCAAATCAGCAAGAGCATGTAGGGATGCTGCTGGGCAATTGGGTGCACAGTACACCAGCAGCACCCCTAATCTGTCCCCGACCAAATCCAACACAAGATGGAGGCACTCAACACCTGGTGGAGCCTGCACCAGATACCTCCTAAAGGACAGTGCATCCTTGATAACAATAGCTACACCGCCCCCCGCCCCCTCCCCCCTCTCTCCAGCTGAGGTTGATGCTGCACAGAGAACCCAGCTGGAACAAGATCGGCCAGAATAGGACCTGATTCATTGTCCAGCCAGGTCTGTAATACACACGAGGTCGGTGTCTGACTCCAGGATTAACTCCCGGATGGTAGATGACTTATTAACCACCGACCTCGCATTTAGCAGCACCAGGCCAAGACCTGGGGTCTCCTGGGCCTCGACCCACAACCTTCCCACGTGGGGGGGCTGAGGGGGGAAAGGGCATAAAGTGTATGTCTCAGACTCCGATCTCACCACTATCATCCATCATTTGTCACCTCAAGGCTAGACTGTTGCAATGCACTCTACGTGGGGCTGCCCATGATGACGATTCAGAAGCTGCAGCTAGTGCAGAATGCGGCAGTGTCTCCTTACTGGGATGTGCTGCAGGGAGCACATAATACCTGACTTAATACCGGGCCCAATTCAAGGTGCTGGTATTGACCTTTAAAGTCCTTCACGGTCTAAGCCCTACTTATCTAAGTGATCACCTCACCCCCTGGGCCCCAGTTCAGCCCCTGCAATCGTCCAGGGGAGCCCTCCTGGAAGACCTGTGTTACCGGCAGGTTTGGATGGACAGGAGGTCTTTCTCGGTGGCTGAACTGTTGCTTTGGAATTCCCTTCTGGTGGAAGTTCACCTCAGCCCGAATCTTCTCGCCTTTTGATGAAATTGTAAGACCTGACTTTTCCGCCAGGCATTTGGCGGCAAGGATGGAAGTGTGGGATGGGTATGTCGGGGTAAATTTGTGGGGGGGGGGAGGTTGCACTGTGGGTTTTACTTTGCGTATGATTAGTGTTTTAATGGAGTTTTAATATGTTTTATAAATATATGTTTTATAAATATATTTTTTATATTTACATTGTGTTTTTATCATGAATTTGGTGAGCCACCCCAAGTCGCTTATGGAGAGAGGGGTAGGGTAAAAATAAATAAATAAATAATAACCCAGATGAAAGTCAGACTGCTAAGGGTTCAGGAAACCAATGCACTCCAGATGCTCCTGAAGATGCCGAGCCACCACCTGTTCAGTAAACTTCCAAAAAAAGGGAAGGTTAGAGACTAGCCGATAGGTGGCAGGGGAGTCAACATCAAGCAATGGCTTCTTGAGCAGAGGCTGCACCACTGCCTCCTTAAGGCAATCTGGCACCCTGCCACCCCAAAGAGAGGCATTGACCACCCCTGCCACCAACAGCCCCAATATTGCCCTTCACTAGCCAGGACGGGCATGGATCTAATTCACAAGTTGTTGCCCGGACAGCCCCCAGAACATCCGCTGCATTAGTAGGCAAAAACGATGGAAAGTGATCCCACAAAACTTTGACAAGTCAGAGCATTCATAACCCCCAATTTTCCCACCACGTTAAATGCAACATTGAAGTCATGGTGAATGCGAGCGATTTGATCCGCAAAATAGTCAACAAACATGTCACAGCAAGCACTAGATTACTCCACTTCCAGGCAGAGACAGGCCAGACTGACCAGACCCTTCACCACCCAGAAAAGCTCAGCTGGATGTGACTTTGCAGATGCTATGATGGCAGCAAAGAAACTCTTATTTGCTGCCCACACAACCACGGCATAGGTTCTCAAACTAACTATGCCACAATCTGTCATCTTCAGCATGAGTACCATGCCACTGTCGCTCCAACCACCTCCCTTCCTGCTTCAGCCGCCGTAGGTCCTCCATAAACCATGGGGACCTGCATCACCAATGCCCAGGAAGCAGACACCTGGGAGCCAACTAATCAATGGTCACAGTCAACAAGGTGTTCCAAAAAAATCATGAGGTCATCGAGTGCGAGTGAACGGCTGTCAAGGTCTGAGGATAAATTCCCAAGAGCATTCCTGAACCTATGATTCCATAAGTCTCTGGGGGTGAACCAACCAAATAGGTTCTGCACCCTCCCTGGGGCAGATATGTGCTGGAAAACAGGCCCTGAGGAGGTAATAAAATGTCCATGACAAAGGCAAAAACAATACATCCCCCAACAATGAATCCCCTGCCTCAAGGCCAGTGCAAAACACCAAGTCGAAACTACACCCCCCCTTCATGTGTCGGGCCACAAATTACCTGAGACATAGTTACCATGGCAACCATGAACTCATGTTCCGTCCCCTTCAAGTTGGTGTCAGTGTGTATGTTGAAGTCCCCCAAGACAACTAGCCTCGGGGACCTCAAGACCACCTCCGCCACCAGATCGGCTAGAACATGCAGGGATTTATTTATTTATTTATTTACAGAATTTATATCCCACTTCTTCCCGCCACAGGCGACTCAGAGTGGCTAACAAAGTAAAAATATAAATATAATATAAAACAATTTTAAACACTATAAAACATAATCCACGCTCAATCATATTTATTTATTTATTTATTTATTTATAAACTTTTACCCCACCCCTCCTGCCATGGAGCTCAGGGTGGCTTCCAGCATTTTAAATACAATAAAAACAGTTTTAAAATAATCATAAATATTATAAAAATAATTTACAGAGCTAGACAGCAATCTAAAAACCAAAAATAGGTGGGGGAACTAAAAACCCCACCCTACTCACCCTCCCTCCCAAAGGCCTGGGCGAACAGCCAGGTCTTACAGTTGCGCCGGAATGTTAGCAGGCTAGGGGCCAGGCGAGCTTCCTCCGGAAGGGAGTTCCACAGCCGCGGTCCCACTACCGAGAATGCCCTCTCCATCGTGGCCCCCCGCTTAACACGGGGGACTTCCAGGAAGGCACCCCCGGCGGACCGCAGGAGCCGCTCTGGGGCACGGAGGGTGAGGCGGTACCTAAGGTATGAGGGGCCGAGACCGTGTAGGGCTTTATAAACCATCACCAGCACCTTGAACTTGGCTCGGCACGCTATCGGCAGTCAGTGCAGAGCTCTGAGCACCGGTGTAATATGCTCCCGGCGGCCCTTCCCCGTAAGAAGACGAGCCGCCGCATTCTGCACTAGCTGCAGCCTCCGAACCAAGAACAAGGGAAGCCCCTTATAACAAAAACTCCTCTCCACCCTCCCCAACCCCACCCCACCCTTCTCCCTCGCCAAATGCCTTACGGAACAGCCAGGTTTTGCAGTTCCTACGGAACGCCGGGAGGTCCAGGGCCAAATGTGCCCCCACCGGGAGGGAATTCCAGAGGCGCGGCACAGCCACCAAGAACACCCTATTCTGTGTGGCCCCCCAGGAAACCCAGGGGACCTCCAGAAAGGGACCCCCAGACAACCACAGGGGCCGATCTAGAACCTGGGGGGTGAGGCGGTCTCGCAAATAAGCAGGACCCAGGCCATGTAAGGCTTTATAAGTTAAAACCAACACTTTGAATCAGGCCTGGAAGACTATTGGCAGCCAGTGCAGAGATCGGAGCACTGGTGTAATGTGCTCCCGGTCGCCCAACCCCACCAGGAGTTGGGGCGCTGCATTCTGCACCAGCTGCAGCTTCTGAGCCATCACCATAGGTAGCCCCACGTAAAGTGCGTTGCAGTAGTCTAACCAAGAGGTAATAAAAGCATGGATGATCGTGGCCAGGTCCAGAACTGACACCAGTGGACGAAGCCACTGCACCAGATGTAACTGGCAGAAGACACTCCTCGCCACAGCCTCCACCTGGAAATCCAGGTGGAGCTGCGCATCGAGGAGCACCCCCAGGCTCCGCACCTGGGACATCAGTGGAGGGCAGACTCCATCAATCAATGGGGCGGTCAGCTCTGCCAACCTACCCACTACCATCACCTCCATCTTGTCAGAATTCAGTCGCAGTCGGTTAGCCCTCATCCAGTCCCCCACAGCTTCCAAACACCGGGTAAGCACCGAGACAGCTGGGCCTGGGTCGGTTGAAAATGAGAGGTACAGTTGGGTGTCATCTGCATACTGATGACACCTCACCCTGAATTCTCTGATCACCTTGCCGAGTGGCTGCATATACACATTGAACAGGAGAGGGGACCAAACTGAAACCTGGAGGACCCCACATGGGAGGTCTCGGTAAGATGAAAAACAATCACTGAGTGCCACCCGCTGAGTTCTTCCGGTCAGGAATGAGCAGAACCATTTAAGAATGATCCCGCCCACCCCCACACTGTCCCGCAGGCACGTCACCAAAATCTCGTGGTCAACAGTATCAAATGCTGCTGACAGATCTAACAGGACCAATAGGGTCGGTTCACCCTGGTCCTTTTCTCGGTGGAGATCATCCACCAAGACCACAAGTGCTGTCTCAGTTCCATGACCCGGACGGAAGCCAGATGCTGCCGTATAGGTAGACGCATGATATACTAGCAGCAGCCCCAATCTGTCTCCGGCCAAACCAAACACAAGATGGAGGATCTCTATACCAGGTGGAGCTTGCACTGGATACCTTCTGATGGACCATGTCTCCCTAAAAGTAACAGCTACATCACCTCCCCATCACTCCAACCACAGTTGATGATGTATGGGGATCCCAGCTGGAACAAGGTCAGCCAATACTGGCCCCGACTCACTGTCTAGACAGGTCTCTGTAATACACACAAGGTTGGCTGCCTGGTCCAGAATCAGCTCTCGGACAATTATTTATTTATGACCGAATGTGCATTTAATAACATGAAAATGGGGTCAGAGGCCCTCTGAACCTCCACCACCTCACCACCTGCCTGGGGGCTCACGAGAGGAACAGGCAAAAACACCTCTCCTACCTCACAGATTGAGCATGCCCCCTAAAGGAACCATACATCCCTTGGCCCATAATGATTATGGCCATGTCCACCCCCCAGTCACTACAACCCCTGGACCTCCACCCCCATGGCTGCATCGGCAGGGTGGTGAGGGAGCTCACCACCACCACCAACCAATCCCCCCATAAATCCCCTCTCACAAGAGGGCAAAGTACCCTCCCCCACAGGAGTCAGGGGTACAGACCCCTTCACACTAACCCCATCCCTCAATGCCCCCCCCTCACTGGAGGGTTGAATCATCCCACCCTCTCTATATAACCTACCCTCCAGAATAAATACACAGTCCCCACCCACCCCACCCAAAAACAAAACCTCCCTTAAGCAACCTTGGTACTGCTAAAAGCTACACCCAAGCAACGCCCAAACCCAATGAACACTCTCCACTCCCCACCCCAAACAGCCAGCACTCTCCCTCAGCCCTCAGTTCCACGCCCAAAGGGCTCTTTGGGAGTGGCCCTTTGGTGCACTCCTGCAGTGCTGCCAGGTGGCGCAGCGTTTTTACCATCCTCCCCGGTCAAACTGGAAAGGCAAGGAGGGAAAACCCGGCCCCAGCCCCCTCTCCCTCTGCAATGGGGGGGGAGGGGGGAGGACAGATGAAAAAGTTCTGGGGGGCTGGGGCTACTCCGGCACTCATCTTCTATTCCGCAGGACCTGATGGACTCTCCTCAGGCCGGGGGGTGGGGTGGAGATGGGGATGGGTTAATCAGCACAGTCAGTAGTGCAGCAGCAGCAGCAGCAGCAGCAGCCGCAGCCGCAGTAGCAGTAGCAGTAGCAGCAGCCGCAGTAGCAGCAGCGGTGGCTGAGCGACATGCCGCTTTTACCCTCCTCCTCAGTCAAAGCGGAAAGGCAGGGAGGGACACTTGCAGGTTTCCAAACTGGAAAGGTGGGGTAGGGCAGGATATAAATAAAAAATGAACAAATAAAATAATAATTAGGCTAGTTTTTCAAAAGATCTGGCCTGGACCTCATCTGCACATATGTGCAGGTACCACCAGATGTTAGTCCAGGATTGCCCCAGGTCACGTTAGCAGCTAGCCTAGACTCTCACCTTGGAAAACCTCTGAAGTCACAACCCGGGCTATGGTCTGCCTGATCGGGCCAAAGCAGGCCAGAGCGGGTACAGCGAGTAATTATGTATGCTTTGACCCACCATGACCCGGCCCGGATCAGGACCCACCATGGCCGGCCACCATGGATGGCTGTCATTCGCTGCCCATCATGGCAGGGGTGGGGTGCTCTGAGCGGCATAGGGGCGGGGTTGACTGTCCGCATGTCTATTGTGGCCCTCCCCTGACCACACAGGTGGTGGGACAACAGCTCATCCACGGGCCCCGATGTTCAATGTCCTGACACGGCCTGAATTTCCATCCTGGGCCATGTTGTGACGGCGGCAAGATTTTTAACCAGTCTTGAAGGAGGTGGCTGAAGGATCTAGCCACCACAATCCACACACAGCCACTTCCCTCAAGCAGCAGGTAGGAGCTGCTCAGCTCACCTGCTGCTGAGTGAATAAGCCCAAGAGCAGGAAAATACAGTAGATTTCAGGGAGGCAAGTGGGTAAAGTTTTCTTCGAGGCTTAAGGTTTTTGTTTTTCACCAAGATTTGGGAGGCATGAAAATCCATTTACTCAGGGCCTCTCAGAGTCTTAAAACAACCCTGCCAGACTGGCACCTTAGCAATGGACCATCCTTATTTCTTTGCTTAGACCACTGCTGCGGGGGGGGGGGGAGGGATGTCTGAAAGTGGTATAAGTTGCATACGATTTGAACACCCTTGGGTGTTTGCTTGGTGCTATTTTAAATCAAGTCATTTATTTATATGCCCAAAGATGGACTTTGGAATCCAGCTTTATGCAACTATATTTTGTTATTATCATTTATACAACACAAAGTGTTTTACAAACCTTATCTAATTCACTCTCAGAATTACCCTAGAAAGGAGGTCATTATTATTCCCATTTAACAGATTGGGGAACTGAGGTTGAGAAATAGTGACTTGCCCAAAACCACCCAGTGAGTTCATGCTTAAAGCAGAATTTGAACCCTTAGTCCAACTCCTTATCCTAGGGGTGGGGAACCTTTTCCCTGCCAGCAGCCACTTTGAAAATGAGTATGAGCTCTGAGGGCCACATAGAAGTTGGAGCGGCTGTTCTTAAGGGTTGAGCTCAGGAAGAGGAGGGACCATATCAAGGACCTGTGCTATGGATCCATCATTTATCCTTGTATGTATGCCCCCCATCTCCACTCCCTTACCCTGAGGTCAGTTTTTCAGTGTCTGGGGGCAGGAATTACCTCCAATGACCAGATCCAAGAACTGGAAAGGGTCCACATAAAAACTAGTTATGGGTCACATTTGACCCCTGGCCCTGAGTTTCCCCACCCTTGCCTTATCCATTAGGCTACACTGAGTAAACAGACAGACTGCAATTCCATAGGTGGCGGCACCAACCTAGATTACCCCCAGGCTGACCCGTCTGTCTAAAGGTGCCCCCAGCAGGTGTGCCACGGAAGCAGTCTGCGTCTGCTCTGGGACAGCCCCACTTCCGGCACTCTGGAACATCCCGGAGCACTGCCAGTGGAGCGGGCTGGCCAAACCCAAGGCCAGGTGTGGAGCTGCTGTCTGTCTGCTCAGTGGACCCACACTGCAACTCCACTCCCAGCCGGCCATTGTTCCGGCAGTACCATAGTGTTGCGCATGCCAGCCTAGACCATCGGGCGATCCGCCCACAACTCTATAGTGTGGGGGGCACCACACAGGCAGACTGTGACCAGGGTAATCGGCTAGGTCCGTCTAAAGTGGACCCAGGTGGGGCTGGGAGTGGGAGGATGCAAGGGTGCACCTCCAGATCAGTTCTGTGCATGGGCTGCTCCCGCGTCCGTCTAAATATACCCATGGTCTCTCAAGTTCAAAATCTTGGGCTGGATTTTGCCATACTCAGTTTCTCCTTTACCCTTCAGCTCTAATCGGTTTAGTTTTTCTTACTATTATAACTGTATCCAGCAACCATCCTGGAATCAACTGGAAGTGATGTTGATGTCTGAATAGCTGGTTCCATCAAGGAAAAGCTCTGAAATTAGAATGTTCAGTGATATTCTGTTTTGCAGTAAACAACTTATATTTATCCATTTGGAGAGGAGGTTTGCTGTGTGTAATGGGCTTTAAGCAATGCAATTTTAAAAGCTTGATTGCTTGGAAAGCCTAATATTGTTTGCTTTTTAATTTCGGATATGATTGTTATTGTATGTGTTGCATAGTTCTTTTACCAACCTCTGCATCGTGTTTGGTCAAGCTCTACAGAAAGGTGTGGCTGTGCTGCTGGGGGCGACCCCCTCGGTGTGAGGGAGGGATGCAGCCCTCTGAGAGGGAGGGATCCTCTTGCGGCAGAAGAGGATGGGGGGTGTTTTGGGGGGTTAGGATCTCTCTTGGGGGGGCTGGCGGGGTGGCCTCTGGGGGCGGTGGGCGGTGGAGCGGATCGGGGAGGGGGGGTCTGCAGCCATAGAGGTCGTTCTGGGCCGGGGGAATTGTGGTTCTTCTGGGAGGCCGGTTTGATCTGTGAGACGGGACACATGGTGTGTTTCTGTCCCGCTCACTGGCCCCCAGGCAGGTGCTGAGGTGATTAGGGATCAGAGGACCCCTAGCCTCGGCTTGATGCTGATAAATGCGAGGTCGGTAGTGAATAACTTAACTGTGGTCCGGGAGTTGATCCTGGACCAGGCGGCTGGCCTCGCATGTATCACGGAGACTAGGGCTGTAGCGGAATTTCGCAGCGGTAGCTATTTCCGGCGGAAACAGTGTTTCCGCAATTAGTGGACTGGCATGGCAGAGGCTTTAATTCCACGGTTTCATTCCGCGGTTCCGCGGTTCCGCTTATTTAATTCCGCAACTTAGTGGAATCGTGGAAACATGACATTTTCGCTATTTCCGCAATTCCGCCAGCGCCAAAAAATCGCGGAATAGTGGTTTTCCGCGATTTCCGCGATTTTTCCACGATTTTTCCGCAATTCCGCGATTTGCAGAATTCCGGCGGAATTAGCAGAATATCCGCAGAAATGTCGCGGTGTGGCGGGGGCAATTCCGAAATAGCGGAACGGAATCGCGGCGCGGTAAAAGCTGCTGCCGCATCAGCCCTAACGGAGACCTGGCTGGACAATGAATCGGGGCCTATATTGGCTGATCTTGTTCCAGCCGGGTACTCTGTGCAGCATCAGCCGCGGCTGGAGGGATGGGGGGGGCATTGTAGCCATTATTTTTAAGGATGCCTGGTCCATGAGGAGATTTCCTGTGCAATCTATCGTGGGTATAGAGGGTCTCCATCTGAGTTTGGATTTGGCCAGAGACAGGGTAGGGAATGGGATAGTGCTGATATACCGGGCACCCACCTATATGGCAGCCTCCCTATACGCGCTGACCCAGCTGGTGTCAGAGGTGATCTTGCGGTCCCCCAGGCCGATAGTTCTGGGAGACTTCAATATCCATGCCGATGCCAGTCTTGGAGGGGCGGAGCATGAGTTCATGGCTGCCATGGCAACCATGGGCCTGTCTCAGAGAGTAGTGGGCCCCACACATGTTCTATAGATTTTTAAAAACTTGTTGTTGGGGTTATTTTAAATATTTTAATGATTGATGATTTTTATTAATATTGTCTTTGTTTTATTTGTGTTGTAAGCCGCCCCGAGATGCCGTAGGCATGAGGGGGCCGTCAATAAATTTAAATAAATAAAATAAATAAACATAATAAATAAATATGCTAACGACACCCAGCAATATCTTTCATTTTCCTCTGACTCAGGCCCAGCAGTCTCGGAGCTGACCCGGTCTTTGTCCGCTGTAGGGGATTGGATGAGGGCGAGACGCCTGACAAGACAGAGGTGATGGTCGTGGGGAAGGCCGGGGTGGTGGTGGCCCCCATCATTGATGGGGTCTGCCCCCCCCCCGATTTCTCAGGTCCGGAGTCTGGGGTTGTTCCTGGACCCACAGCTCCACCTGGATGCTCAGGTGATGGCTATGGCAAAAGTAGCATTTCGCCAGCTACATCTGGTGCGTCAGTTTAGGCCGTATGTCTCAGACTCAGATCTGGCCACGGTCATCCATGCCTTTATTACCGCGAGACTGGATTACTCTACGTGGGGCTACCCTTGGTATCGGTTCGGAAACTGCCGTACAGGCAAAATGTGCATGAAAAATTTGTTTCTGTTTTAGTTTGTGAGATAGTTCGTGCTGAACGCATACGCTCTTTTGAAAATGGAGTTAACACCACTTCATTTTCCTCACACTTTTGTCTGTTCGCTGACTGTTTCTTGCTCTTGCACAGCTCCTAGCTCAATGGAGCCCTATTATCAGCTGGGGACCTCTAGGCACTGATTTAATACCGATAATAAAGAAAGAAAGGCCGTAAGGGCCTTAGCATGTAAATATGGTAGCTCAATGTAGAAAAGAAAGGCTCCAGGAAAGGCAAGATGTATGTTTCTGATGTCATAATAAAAATGCAAACTCAAAATCCTGTGGGTTTATAGTTAGGCACATAGAAAATTAAATAATACTTTTCCTAGAGACAAAACTCCTCTGAGATCCTCCCTGCCAGAAGAAGAAAAAGTTCACTAGGGACAAAGGGTGAAAACAGACATGACGCTAACTACCCAATACAGCCCTGCAACATGCATAAATAACCACCAAGGGTGGTTAAAGAGTGGTTAGCGTCATGTCTGTTTTCACCCAAATTCTCAATCTGAGGAATCTTGGATAGTTACGTCAATTTTTGAAAAGGTACATTCTCCTTATTTTTAGCTGATGTTTTATTATCGACTCCCAGAGATTCCGATGAAATAACTTTCCATTGTTATTTTTGTTATACCTTGGACCGCCTGCATTTCAGATTCTCTTTTTCAAACTTGGAATGCTGTTCATTAAATTCTTTCTTCTATGGAGCCAATAAAGGCGGTAATCTAAATCCTGATAGAGGCTTTAAAGTTATCCCATAGGATACTTGTAGTTGGAACTGATGGAACATTAGTGTCAAGAAAGCATATTATTTGAGTTTCAATATAATTAATAAACCTTTTTTCTGCCCCACAGGAATGGCTAAATCTCCAACCCTTGCTTGTGTTGAGGCAAAAGATTCAGCTACCTCTTATGGAAAAAGAGGTGGGAAAGATGAGGAAAAGGGCTTTAAATATTTAACAGTTTAAATTCTACACAAATTGGAGATTTGAATACTAATAAAAAAACCAGCCCAAGTATATTTGTATGAAACTGGTGAACAGAAGGAATATACATGCTCAGAGGAATAGATTTTATGCCAAACATCAATCAATCGCAGCTTCAGAAGCCTATTTATAATACTGTGGGGGTTCTGGATGGTTGCACTTCACACTTTGAGGACCAATCCGTGACATTATCTATTGAACAATTGAAGTCTTTACAAATAATTAAAACACTGTTTGAAAATGGAGATGTTTTGCACAGCTTTCATGTCCCTGCACTGGATCATCGATATTTGAGTGTGTAAATAATGACTAGCTAATGCAGAAACTCTGTAGCCAAATTTCGCTTGAACTAACATGGTACCATCTCTAGGTGCACTATCTGCCGGTCTGTTCATCAGGTTAGATAAGTAACATACCACATACCACACATCTGAATCTATTCTCACTACGGTGGTGTAAATTAAGAGTAACCCCATGGATGTCCATTGTGAATGCTGTGGTAAAAGAATCCAGTAGGCAAGTAAGCCGTGTTTACTTTCTTCAATAAATCAATTTTAAAGAGACACAGGTTGGAAATGTACCAAAGTGAAAGTCTTCTTGTCCAATGCCATAAAATTGAAGCAAGGATCATTTCAGGGATGTATACCCCAAATCACTAGGAAATTTGCTGAAATTAATCCAGACAGGTACCAAATTAGAATCCTTGTAAGAGCATCCACTAAATGAATTTCTTCCTGATAGTTACATAAACAAATACTTCAGAAATGTCAGTCACAAATATAGCATATGTAAAAGAAATGCACAGAATTGCTGCCTGTGTTAGGTTAACAACTGACTGGTGGAAAGACTGACCAAGGGAAATGAACTGATTAAAATCTAATCTCATTGCTTTCACTTCTGGAATAACAGTGTGTGTTATAACAACAGCTCAGGAATTGTACTACCTCCCTTGCCTCAGCGTTCCCTTATCTTGTATGCCCGGACAATTTCTTTTATCATGGCTCATATGTGAAATTAGCTTGTCCTGTCAACATTTTGGTTGACCTATATTCAAAAATAAAAGATGTAGGTTAGCATTATTCTTATTAGGGGGTAGATGATGCCAGCTCTCCCCTTTCATCTCCAGCAACTTCAGAGGATCCCAATTACAGGAGAGATACAGGTGCCAGATACAGCTGGTGACTCTAGGGGTGCAGTCACACAAGAGGCCTACTGTGCCTTGGGCAGTCTTAGCTTCAAGTGTTTTCCCCACCATGGGGCAGGGTGGGCAGCTGGAGGCTATGCGACTGCGCTACATTCTCAGAAAAGGCTGAGGACGTCAGGACGCAGCATGTAGAAGCCTTACCGAAAATGGGGTAAGGCTGCCCAAAGCATGGAAGCTCATCTGCCTGGTTGCCGTCTGCCCCACCACACTGCGAGGTCCGCTGTGGGGCTTTGAGCGGAGGCAGCTCACTGTAGTCCTGCGTGGCTACATCATGGCCGGAGCAGGATAGTGGGTGGGCTGGGGAAGGGAGGCGGGAAAGGGCTGGAGCCCACTCGCATGGCTGGTGCCTCGCCCACCAAGCGCTGTGGCGGGAGGTCCAACAGCGGCCTGTCTGTCTGGCTTTCCAACGGTGGGCCAACCGTTTGCCCTGCTCCCCATGCTGGCCCCACAGTTTGGTAGATGCTCTTGCCCACCAGGGGGCCACGCAGGGATCGGGACTTCCGTAGGTTGTGTGGCTGCACCATTGGTCTTTTAAATACACTTGCAAAACATATGAGAACATAGGTAAAATCTAGGGGTGTGCATGTTGTTTACATTATTACAATAACAATAACGAATGACAACAATAACGAAAATGACAACTGAGAATACCAATAACGATATAGATAATGATATCAATACCAATATCGATACCAATATCGATATCAAAATAATACCAAAATGATAAGAAATACAATAACAAAAATAATAACAAGAAACAAAAACAATGTCGTTATCATTGTCGTTATTATTAGGGCTGTGGCAGTTGGGTTTTGGAGGGAAATTGTAGAGGGGGAGGAGGGAGCAGACATCTCGGAGTCTTAACAGGGTTGAACTCTTGGAATTGTGCCTGTGTTGGGAGGGGCGAGCAGCTCAGTAGTATCTGATGAATTTATCCCTGGCCAATGAGCAGCACAAGCAGACCCCAGAAGTCTCGTGGGACTCTGTGATTGCTCAATGCCTGCTGTCTCCCACAACTAATCAGGAGGGCTCTGAGGGAGGGCACTGCAACCCTTTATAATGGAAGGGCCAGGTTTTTTCTCTCCGTTGTGTGAGAGCTCTGCTTGCCAGTTTGCGTTTATAGAACTGTGGTGCTTGCACATAAAAAATCCTCCCTAGCCCTCATTGTATTTATTTATTTATTTATTAGGTATTCCCACCAATACCTTTCCTTCCTCATACCCTACATTTTACTTTCTCGCTTTCCCTGCCCTTCTCCCCCCTATACATTATATAGAGATAGGTAGTATAGATTAGAGATAGTCTATTATAGATTAGATTAGAATAGTTATATAGATAATTGATTAGATAATAGATAGTTTTCCTTTTCCCTTCCCCTGTCTCCCTTAGATTTAGATAAATATTAGTTATGCACAGGAATCAATAACGATACTGATACCAAAAATAAAATCTTTGTTTGNGATACCGATAACAAAAACAATATCAAAAACAATACCAAAAATGATAACGATAATGAAAACAACATTGTCGTTAATAACGATAACAAAAACGATATTTTTGAATAATGAACATGAAAACAAAAAACTAAAACGACATGGGGGCCTGGTGCACACCCCTAGTAAAATCCGTAAAGTACTAAGACAGCTTCACCAAAACCATGAACGTTAACATATCCCTGGGATTATCATCATGATTCTAATCCTCAATAAATCTCACATCTCCAACCACCCACCACCTTGCACCAACCTCCCCCCATCCCCTGCACATTGTGATAGACCAAGAGCTAGAGTCGAGTCTGCATCCTGAAAAATACCTACCACTGGTGTATTCCCTTAGAAACAAAGAGAACATTCGCTTGAAGGACTTCTCCGATTGGCATTTAGATATCATAGTACTAAAAATCCAAAAAAGAAAAAGAAAAAACAGTCAGTGGCTAGATGGCCAGATCCCAAGCCATTCAGAGCTTTATAGCTGAAAAGTAAAACACTTGGAATGCCATCCGGAAGACAATAAGCTGCAAATGGGAAATACAGCGCACAGGTGCAGAGAGCGATCCATTTGATGTATCACTTAGTGAGCACTCTGAATGTACACTAACTTCAGTTTCTGTAACCTAATGTTGAGAGCATTACAGTCTAATCCAATAGTACCCCACCATCTTGCCTGTTTAATCATATTTTGAAGCTTAAATATAATTCCCTGTCCCCATACAGGAGAATTAGTAGATTGGGGGATGTAAATTCCAAGTATCGGGAGCTGGGAGTGAACAGCAGGGAATGGATCCCTCTTTTATGACCTGTTGGGCACTTCTCTGAAGCGACTGATAATAGCCAATGTCGGAGACAGGATGCTGGGCTAGATGGATCATTGATCTGACCCAGTGTGGCCCTTCTTATGCTCTTATGTTCAGACAGCAACAGAGACATGCAAAATACACCAAGAAGGCATCCTCCACCACTAAAGTCAATAGGGCCAATCCCAAGCCCGCAAATCCCGTGCACAGCCGCATGCAAATCACGTGGATCTCTATTTTGGGCACATTGTGTCCCACAGAAACCGCACGCAGGGGATCTGTGGGGCTTCGGACCAGTTCAAATGACAATTTCTCCATTGACTTTAATGGGTGAAGGATTGTGCTCTAAACAGCAGTCAGGATCAGGCTCATTCACAAATGGTGCAGCCTCACTAATAGTACTGACTCATAGTATGGGAACTTCTGGCTTAATCTCCAGGGTTCACGTCAGCTAGCCCGGGCTGTATCTCTGGAAAATCTCCAGGGACACAGCCTGGGCTAAGTGTGGGCCCATGTGGGCCAATGTGGGCTAGCACACATGTTCAGCCCTGCCATACCCAACTCGGGGCAGGGGCTGCCATGGTCGAGCACCATGGCTTCTCACCAGGACTGTCTGTAATGGTGGGGGGTGGGGCACTTGGGCAGGGTGGAGCCACCCACACATTTGTTTGACTCCCCACCCTACCTGGGGCATATGGGTGATGGGACAGCTCTCTGGCCGTGGCACATTAGTTCGGTGCCCCTCCAAAACCCGGCGAAGGGTGACCGTTGTTTCACACTCTGGGCCAGGCCAGGGAGCCATCTGCACATCTGTTTTTACCCATAGTGACATTTTCCATGATGCCTAAATAGGTCTAGCATGTGTTCTTGCCAAACGGATTGGTGGTAGAAGCATCATGGCAAATATCTGGGGTGCTTCTACCACCAGTGAACTCAGAAATAGCAGATGGTTGGTCAGTTTAGACATAACAAAAAAAATGCCACATCAGGGCAGGGTAAACCAGAGACAAGGTGGTGTGGCCACTGGAATCCGAAGATCACAACCATGACATCTAAAGGGACCCTAAATTCATGGGAAACCACCATGGGGTTACCGTGGGCAAATTTCTGAGGTTTTGTTTCTTTGGACCATCAAAAAACACCCTCAGACAACATATTTCCAAGACAAGTGGTGACTTCTTTTGCCATGGGTTTACCATGGCTTCATTTGTTTCAACCATGGATGTGGAAACTTTCCCCCCACCTCATGGGTCACTTTCAAAATTGGTACAAACTCCACAGTCCTCCGGATAAGAGATGGGGATGAGGGTTCTTAAGGGCTGAGGGAAAGAAGGGAAGGGTTCACATCATGGATCTGTACCATGGATGCATCCCCCTATCCTTGAGTTCATGCCCTCATCTCTGCTCCCTTTTATGAGCTAAGTCTCTCACTGCCTGAGGATAGGGACTGGGTTCATTGGAAATTCGGTTTGGTTTGGTTTGAAATTCGAGTTCAGAAATTCGGTTCGGTTCGGTTTGAAATTTGAGTTCGGTTCAGAAGTTCGGTTCGGTCGACCGAACAGACCAAGTTCGGTCGAATTCCGAACTTCCGAATCAAGTTTGGCCATTCAAAACCAGGCTTTTTGGTGTGTGTTGCCACTAGGGATGGGCGAACAGAACGGAGTTCAGAAATTCGGTTCAGTTCAGTTTGAAATTCGAGTTCGGTTCAGAAGTTCGGCACAGTCAACTGAACAGACCGAGTTCGGTCCAAACTCCGAACTTCCAAACTTCCGAACCGCGTTCGCCCATCCCTAATGGCAGTCACCTCACCCCTGAAAGTATCAGAACTCCCATCACAGATTTAGCAAACATGGTAGATAGTCTGCTACCAATGATCAGATTTTGGTGGGAACACATACAAAGAAATGCCCTTCTGTTGATATGCTGATTTGCTTGTGCATTTTCACCACTTGCTTACCACTTGGAAACACAATGGGTGTTTTCAATGGACACAGGGCTGCCCAACCCCAGAGCTACTCTGGGGGTACACCACCAAGTCTGTCTGCTCCCAGCCCCATGTGGGTCCAGATCAGACACACCCAGTGGGTTCACTGGCCCATGGTCTGCCCATGTAGCACATCCATCATAGAGTTACAGAATAAAGTGTCCACAATGTTATGGTGTTGCCCAGGGCAATGGCCGTCTGGAAATGGAGCAGCAGCATGGGGCTGTACATCACAAGGACCACTGCTCCAGTTCAGGCCAGTGCCCTGGGTTTGGGCAACTCATTCTTCCGGTGGCACTCCAGGATGTTCCAGAACGCTATCGGCAGTAGGCCTGCCCCAGAGTAGGCACAGCCTGCTCTGATTCAACATCTGGAAGGGTGCCTTGACGGGTGGGCCATCTGAGGGTGAAGTGGGCTGGCATGGTCAGCACCAGACCAACTTATCCATCTAAAAACACCCAGTGTCTGAATTGCTGAAGTGCAGTTCATACTCCACCCTGGCATTGCTGATCAGCCAAGAGTTTCCCAGGTTTGTACAGGTGGGAGCTGAAGCCAGGCTAAATTGATGGAGGGCCCTTGGACTTTGGAGTGCACATTCTCTGAGTTTTCACAGGTCAGTTTAGAGACAGATTATTGACTAATGATCTGGCTTATGATACAAGTTGAGTTGTTCAGATGGGAATTAGTTGCATTCTCTTTCACTGACTTGGTGTTGCTTCTGTTATTATTTCATGTCTGTGGTTTTAGTAATATAGTGGGAAAAGTGAAATTGGCTCCTTCTTTGGAAGAAATGTTGATGTTCTTTCTTAATTTTTGTAATGACATTTAGATATTATGATGATGAGTGCATTAGAAATACATATGATAATAATTATAATCAAGCCCATGTGTCTGGAAAATGTAATAGGCACATTTTATAAATCAGGAGACAAACATGTGTTTTTTAACAATCTTCTAATATTCAACCTACTTTTTTAGAGAGTAAAAGTCTAAATATTAGCCTGATCTTCTAGTTTTTCACATTTAAGCACAGTTAAGCCTCCACAATTAAATACTAACATATACTTGGGGATGCACTCAATTTTCCCCACAATTGCCCCTATTTGGGACATGACCAAAAGCTCCTTGATATCTCCCATTGGCTGGGGTTGGTTTCATATTTGACTCTTAGCCATAGATTTTCCAAAGCAAAAAAAATTACACTTAGACTCCTCCTGACTCCACAAAATTTAGCGGAAAGCAAGCATGCTAGTGCCTTATCTGCCTTTGAAAATCTAGTTATTCACTATCACGTATGATTCCATCTGCAGACCGACAGGAAGGAGTACGGCTGCCCAGTCTTTTAGCTGTTTAGCACCGGTGCAAGTCCCATTTATTTCAGTAGGCCTCATGTCAACACTAAGGATCACTGAATAGCACCTTAATATTAAAATATGCTCTCCCCTCATGTCCCATTGTGGCCCCAGAGCTCACAACCTTCTCCAGGTACCATCTACCTTTCAAGTTCACATGACAAGGGCAGGCAAGAGGCGTTCTTGGTGGTTGCCACACAATTATGGAATTCCTCCCCTCGGAGGTTCCTCTAAGTCCAAGTCTACTCATCTTCCAGAGGCAATTTAAGACCTCTTCGCTTGGCCAGTCATTTGGTAGGAGTGGGGTGGGGTGGGGGTGTAAAGGCAGGAGAGTTATAGGCTAGGAAATATTTATTTGTTTTAACTTGGCTTTATTTGGGTATTTTTAATATTGGGTTTTATTTTGTGGATTTTTTATTATGTTTTTATGTGTTGTAACCTGCCCTGAGCCTTAATGGGAAAGGTGGGTTAAAAATGTGAATAAATAAATAAAATAAATGTGTGTAGTAGTGGACTCACTTAAATACAGGCACAGCCTTGCACCTGAGGTATTGTAGACAATGTGTGAAAAAATGAACTCGGATTAATGGGCTTGTTTCACCCCTGTGCTAATCCAATTTGACTCCTTGTTTGGTGATGTTACATTGGAGTAAGAGTTAAATGATAAGTGGATGAAACAAATTTTCCTCCCATGCCGTGCCATGTGAGTTCTTCCATTGTATCCTATTCTAGTCTCCCCGGGTGCGGCTATAGCCATTGTCAGCAGAGGGTTTGAGCTCATTCCTAAAGCCTATTGTGTGACATGACTCTCTTTACACCAACTGAGAATACAACCCTATAATTTAAGGTCAGGGACAGGGTTTTACAACCAACAATTTAACCTTGAAAATAGGGGTTTACTGCACCGAGGAAAACACTAACAGATTCATAACCGTAGCAAAGTGAGTGCTGTTCGGTTCTGCTGAGTGATATAGAATAACACTTAAATCGTGTATTATAGCTCTGAGAAACCATTTTTATGTACTCAAGCCCTGAACAAACCAGACTTTGGGATTATTTGGTCTGCTGATTTAGGGGAGAATTAAACTTTGAAACAAAATTTGGGCTCCCTGGCTGGAATGCTGGGAAGATAAATGACTATTTGTGTCTCCCATCCGGCACAGCCTATTGATTTTATAAGTCATCAATTTATATTGTGTGTCTATACTATTACCAGGACAAACAGGAGGTGTGCATAGTTATCTGACTGCAGAAGCCAGTTGTCCCATGCTGTGCCCTATGGGAAGCCACTGATTCTTACACTTGGAGCAGGGACAATGCAACTTAATCAGACTGACAGGAAGCAGGCTGCAATTACAGTGCGCCGCTACATCTGCTGGGTTCCACTTCACTGAAAGAAGAGTTATCTCAATTTTAATGTACATCCCTTTTTCATGTTTCATTTAACCTCTGCTGTATTATTAAACACATCAAAATATAATGACAGTTGTTAAAGAAGAAAAAGAGGGCATCTGAGAGATTTTGGACTCTACTCCCTGTATCTCCAATTCAATGGGGATCAATTTTACTTCCCTCTGACATTTTGCAGTGGAGAAAGACTAGGGTTGAAATAGGTAGAGGGTTTATTATTCATTAGTGTTATTCACATGTCCAGGTAGCCTGTTGATTACCCAAATAATATCATAACCGATATGGGTACTTGCATAACCAGGGTTTGGGGGGATGTTCTGTTTTGGATTTGGTTTGGGCTTTTTTTTTTTTTTGGCAAAAATGTCATTGTTCTCAGTATTCCATCCTCCATGCTGTTCACTTGGATGTTAGGAGGGAATTTATTCCAATGGTGTTTTGGTTCCTACAGTTTCTCCCAACTTTTTGTTAAAGGCCTTTGTTTTTACAGAATACAGGTTTCCAAATTGTAGTTCAGGACTGTAACTTGGGATCACACCATCTGCAGATGAAGGTCCTTTTCAAATGGACCGGTGTTGCAGGGGGGATGGGTGGAGGCCACAGCGGGTGGGCGGTGCGTGGGTGGCCTGTTACACGGATGCCCACCCACCTCAACCCACGGAGCATCCACCATTGGTGCCCGTTGCTCCATGCGTGGCCAATGGGTGGAGTACGGGAGTGTGCACGCACCCCCACCCGCCCACTACAGCAGTCGCATGGAAACCCCACCACCAGCCATCCATCCACACACGTGGGCCAGGGGGTGTCCGTGCAAAAAGGGCCAAAGTTGTAATCCTCGTTGATACTCGATATACAGTATAGCTTCAGTACAGCAATGATTAAAGCCATATCCCTCTTCCTTAAGTTGGTGGGGAAAAGGATGAAGGCAGGTTAGATTGCAATGTTCAGTTAATTTAAACTGTTTTAACTTATTACGTGTTAATGCACGACTAGTTTTTTTGTTTTGTTTTGTTTTGTTTTCCCCGATATTAATGTGTCCTTTCGAGAAATGAGACTTAAGAATATCGATATTGAGAACAACATTCCCCTGGTGGGAATTATGATACAGATGGCATACGTCTGTTCTTTTACCTTGTGCTTGTTTTAAGTTTGTTGTAGCAGAATTGCTTACACAATAAAGTGTATTGATTGATTGAGTATAGCTTCAGTATTAGGGATCAGAGAAAAGTTTATTCTATCACGGCACCGCCTCAGGCCCCGGGTCATTTTGCGGCCCCTGTGGTCGTCTGGGGGCGCCCAACTCGAGGTCCCCCGGGTATTCCGGGTGGCAACGGCGGGGAGGGCGTTCCAGGTGGCTGCACCTAGGCTGTGGAACTCCCTCCCGATGGAGGCCCATTTAACCCCGGACCTCCTTTCTTTCCAAAGACCATGTAAGACCTGGTTGTTCCGCCGTGCCTTTGGGGAAGAGGGGTAGAGGGGGGTTGGGATGGTATTTTTATTGCCTTTAGCATTTAGCCTTTTTAGTAAATTTAATATTATAATATTTTAGTTTTATGTATTTTATTGTATTTTTATATTTTGTTGCCGCTCTAAGCCGCCATTGTGCAGGAGGATGCGGGATAAAAATGTAAGGGCACTATAACATTTGGATTATTATTAAACAGTCAATATAAGCAAGGTTTGTTGCCGTGAAGTTTGACTATACTTTCTATTACCTTTGTTGCTGAATGCTGGATGATTGTTATTTATACATCACTTTCCATGTTCACAGCGCTTTACAGTCCTTCCGAGCGCACCATCACAAGAACTCTCTTATTCCTATTTTTTATTCCTTGTTATTATTCTAATTTTTCAGATGGGGAACTGAGACTGGGAGATAGTGACTTGCCCAAGACCACACAAGGAGTTAATGTCTAACGTAAGATTTAAATCCTGGTCTTCCAGTTTCAAGTCCAACACCTTATCTATTAGGCTATACATAATACATACTAGATATGTAAGTCTCAAAATGGTGTCACACATGCAAAACATTTGGAAACCCCTGACATGTAAAGTTACAAAGTGGTGATTCTAAACGCTTACAAGTAACTCTGTAAATATTGAAAATGCTGACACTTAGCACAACTGCCAAGTGGCTCCTAAAATGTCATTTTCGTATGTGAAATCACCAAGGTTTCTAGGGATGTGAGAACAGAACGCAGTTCAGATGTTCGGACATTCAGTCGTTCGGTTCGAAACCCGAGTTCGGGTTCGGCTGTTCGGTTCGGCGGAGTTCGGTTAGGCTGAACTTGGCCGAACATCCAAAAATAGCGCTATCGAAATTGATACCGAATTCGAAGATTTTTTTTCAGTATCGGTATCATTTGGCCCTGGGACCACCTCTGGTCTCCACCCCTGGTGCCAGGAAGTCTGCTCCTCAGCTGCCTCCCCCTTCGAGTCATGTTTTTCCTGCCTGAAGTCATGTTTTTCCACCCCNACCGAGTTCGGGTCAAACTTCAAACCATGTTCACACATCCCTAAAGGTTTCTTCCACCCCTGGTTTTACTTATGTTCCCCTAATAATACAGTTGCAGGGCTGTACTCAGGGCCAGACTTAGCATTTTAGCGCCCCATGAGAACTCAGACTGCCACCTCCCCTCCCTGAGCTTTGGTACGTGTGTGGGCTGCCGTCTGATGCAGAGAGAGAGACAATGGAAGTACCCAGCAAAGAAGCAGAGTGTCTTCCTCTGCGCTTAGCACCACTGCAGCATGCATTTACGGTGGGGTTCAGGGACGGAACGGGGCTTCTCCAGGTGGGAATGGACAGGGGGGTTAGCCCTCCAGGCTGTGGATGGCGCAGGTGAGGCAGTGCAGTTGTGGGAGCAGTGGCAGGGGGAGGGGAAGGGGATGCCGTGTCCTGGTGAGTGCAGGCTGCGAACAGAACCTCCCAACTCCTCAAAATCAGCTGCCCTAAGCAGGTGCATACATTGCTTGCCCCTAAGTCTGGCCCTGGCTGTACTGGAACCAATGCAGTGCTGCACCATGTATTTTTCAGAAGCGTCCTCTTTTAAAGGGGAGATATGGTAATCCAACCTAATAAAAAAAGGCCAGAGCCACAGCTGATGTAAATGAGCATACCCGCAGTGAAGACAGTGGAACTCAAGGTTGCTCCCAAGCTTCCAAGATACCAACCTGATGGTAAGTCAGGATTGTTTCCCTTTTACAGGATGGCACAGGGAACTGATATGACTTTTCCAAGTTGGTGGCAAAGGTGGAAATGAAACCCCAATGTCTTGGATCCTCATCTTGTGCATTAAGCAAAAGATTATCCTTCCCATCTGTGTACCTGCCATATTTGACTCTGACTTCTTTTCCTTCCCTATGTCCTACTTCCCCTCCCATATCTTTCTCCCAGCCCCTCACCATCATCTCTCTTGGTCCTCAACAACTGAACCCTTCTCCTCTTCCTTTTCATGGAATCATAGAATTAGGGTTGACCGTCCAGGATCATCTAATCTAAACCCCCTGCTCCAAGTCAGGATTCACTACACCAGGCATGCTCAACCGAGGGCCGGAATATTTGATTCAGGCCCAACACTGGGCTGCATGTGGCCCCGCTCCTACTTTGCATGGCTCCACCCCTAATATGCATAATTTGTGTAAATGTGAAAAACCAAAGTAGATTAGATCCAATTTCAAGCCTGCCTATTTCAAAGAATCCACACATCAGATACTACACTGGGGAAGGACATCAGGACTACTCCAAGGCTGTACAAATAAATGTTCAGTAACAATAAAATGCAATAAAATTACTTTATTCAATAAAAACTAAGTTTATTTGAACAGACAAGTCCTGTGCTCCAAAGTTATTTGAACACACAAGTCCTGCGCACCAAAGAAGTTCAAAGCTGGCACCCCTCCCCAAATATAAAAATGCAGAGAACCCAGGGGCAAACCAAGAACCACAAACCACATGGCAAGGCAAAGCTGGCACCCCTTCCCCAAACACAGAAAGGCAGAGAGCCCAGGGGCAAACCAAGAACCACAAACCACATGGCAAAGCAAAGCTGGCACCCTCTCCCCAAACACAAAAACTGCAGAATGTGCAGGGCAAACCCATAGGTCCCCTACCCCCCACTCCCCAGTCACATTTGCAGAGTTTGCAGTGGGCCCTACTTACCTAGGGCAAGACAAGTGACAGTGGGAAGAAGGAGCTGGGTCCAGCCAGTTGCACATGACAGATCCAGGCACCAGCAGAGGCAGGAGAAATCAGGTCGGCGGCAGCAGGAAGGAGGGAGCCATGTCCAGCGGAACACAGAGCTAGCCAATCCAGGAAGCAGCAGGTGGGGCGGAGGAGTGTGGCGAGGCTTGAAGCAGTGGCAGGAAGCAAAATGAGGGGAAGAGGAGACCCAGCAGCGCCTTTAATTGGCTGACCGACCAGAAGGTGCACACCAGTAGGGGCGCTGGGCTGTGAGGGAGGCAGATTCAAGCAGCTGCAGGAAGAAGAAAAGGCTTCTGAGCCAACCAACAGCGCCCTCATGCAGGCCGACCCAGGCAGCGGCAGCAGCCCAGCCCCCAGGAAAGCAGCTGCTGCCGGTTTCACCCGCTGGCACAGGTCAAAGCCTCCGTGGGCCACACACAATGAACAGAGGCCCGTTGGAAAGCGGGCCTCAAAAAATGTATCAGTGTACATTGTGCACCCCTGCCCTACACCTACTACACAGAATGATAGACGGATACTTATCCAGACAGTGGTTTTTGAAAACATCTGTATCCAGAGAAGCTGTGTGAAATGGCAGCTTCCAATCCAGATTGCCATGGGTTCTCCATTGGCAAGTGCTCCCTGTGCTTGAGATTCTGTGGGCCTGCATTTTGCACCACCGCTTCTCACACTCATGTTTTCATTTCAACACTTATCCATGGATGCTTTTGTGGGGTCATCCTTACACCTGGGGTCCTAGGCAGCTGCAAGTTTTTCCATACCTGGATTTGACCCTCATTCAAAAACGAAGATCCCACAACCTCCCTAGGTAACCAGTTCCAGTGCTGAACAATTAGACCATTTTCCCTAATATCAAACTAAAATTGTCACTGCTACAATTTTAGCCCATTCCTTCTTGTTCTAAGACAGTGGAGAACAAATGTTCTCTGTGACAGGGCAGAGCAAGCCACTGGCCCTTTAAAAGAAGACTAGCACCAGCCTGGTTGAAGGTGCTTGCGGGGCTGCAGGTGCTGCGAGATGCCAAGGAGAGCACTTAAGCTACAACAGCTGTGAGGGACATGGCAGGAGCAAGCCCAGAGAGTATAAAGGCTGAGTGAGGGCTCAGCAGGAGGGGGCCTGTTGAATTGACAGGCTGCTTGTGGGCAGCAAGGAAAAGAGCCAGAGGACATGACCTGGCTATGTGGAACAAGGCCTGTGAGTAACAGCCAGAGAGAAACTGGCTAGAGAGAAACTGAAGAGTTAGGTAGTCCGAGGGTGTTGCCTGGAGACTGTAAGTAGACGATATGGGAGAATAAAGAGACAGCTGAGCTGAATGCCCTGAATGTGAGACACTGTTGGGGCCCTGACCATGTCAAGACTTACTCCAGGCAAGCCCATCCCTGCCATATTTATCTTTTTTTTTTGGTAGCATCCTTTTAGATATTTTAATACTGCTACTGTGCCCTCTCCCTTCCCCTCTTCTCTCTTTGTCTTCTTTTCTGTAAGCTAAATGTACCCAGTTCTTATAGCCTTTCCTCGTGTGGTTTACAGCCCCTTTGGTTGCTCTCCTCTTGAATCCCTTTGAGTTTGTCAACATCCTTCTTGCAACTCAGTATGCAAAAACTAAAGAGAGTTGGCCTTAAAGTGGGGCTAGCGGGCCCACGGCCCCAGACCCTACGATCTTTAGGGGCCCATGGTCAGATCCTGACCCCAGTAGCATTCCTAGTAGGGGTGTGCAGCAGGCACCCTGTTCACTTTCATTATTGTTTTAGTTTACCAAAGCGTGGCTAAGGGGGGATTCCCC
>QEPC01006683.1:897592-914396 GCA_003113815.1 Sphenodon punctatus | reverse complement strand
CCCCCCCCCCCCCCCCCATGCTGGTCATTCCACAGATTAAATCACAAGAATTCCTGTTTTATATTCAGCTGTAGAGAAGAAGGTTAGTCCAGTGGTCAGGTTGCTAGCTGGAGACTAGAGTTCATTTCTCTTCTGAGAGGACATGGGTGTGCCGGCTCCCAACATGTCAGGCAGAGAAGCCAAGGACAAGACAAAGGGAGTCAGTGCCACGACATGTGCGGGAAGGAACAGGGTAAGCAGAGGGACCCCGGGACACCCAGGAGAGGGGGGCCCAGGCCAACGACACTGGGGGGGGGGCAGGATGGTTACTGGCAGCACACACTTCCCGACACAGGCCAGAGGGTGCAACGCCACCCTGATACCAACCGCATCCCTGCCCCAATCCGCAGCCACAGAGAAAAGGGAGGAGAGCACCTCAGAGAGTGAGGTAAGAGTGAGAGCACCCACCCAGGGGAGGAAGGGAGCTGACAAGCCCCTAGCAAAGCACACGCCAGGGAAACCCCAGGAGGGCAGCTAACAGCTACACCCCCCCACCCCCCACTCCCCACCCCACACACAGGAGAGCACCCAGACCAAGGCACACAGCACCACCGGGGAGACAAAAAAAGGAGGGCTTCTGTGGCAGTCAGGTAAAACAGCAGGAGCCCCATGGGGGAGGGGGAGTGAAGGAACACCCCACATATGCAACAGGAGTGCAGCAGGTCAACAGCTCACCCCCATGCATTCCCCCAATGGGAGACCACTTGCCACAACAGCCACCAGGCGGGCCCCTAGCTGACAAGCTGGACGCCCCTCCCCCAACAAAACCCCAAAGGGGGCACCTTGGTCAAGGCAGGAGACCCTGGACTTCATACACGTGTGGGGGACCGAAAAGGTCCAGTGCAAGCTAGTGCGCAACCACAAGACCAAACAAGTCTATGAAACCATCGCCCAGGAGATGCAGCAGTTGGGGTACAATAGGGATGCCACCCAATGCATGCAGCAGGCAAAGGACTTGGGAGCCAGTCATAAACATATCAAGGACAATAATCTCAAGTCCGGCCATGCCATGCGCACAATGGAGTTCCAGGATCATCTGGATCGGTTCCTCTGCATGGACGGGGACATTGTGGCCTCCCGCATCCACGGCACTGCCTTCGCTAGGGGCCAGAAAGAGGGCACTCACAATAGCCCCCTGCCCCAACCACCAGAGCAGAAGGAGCCCTCAGCCCCTGGCAAGGCCAGCCAGGATGTGGGAGGGGACAGCCACATCCTACAGGTGGAGGAGGCATCCCTGGAAACAGAAACGGGCAACATCACTCTCCGCGTACACCCCCGAAACACATGGGATCAGAACCCACAGGTACAGGGGGCACATGGGGTGCAGACCAACACCAGGGACACCCCCCAGGATGTGGAGGAATATGATCCAGGTAAGAGAACCTCCACAGGGAAGGGGGGAGGAGCCCAGCCAACAACAGCAAGGGCCCCAGCTGGGAAGCACAGCCAAACCGACAGATTGCATCCACTCACGCAGCTCAAGGGGACCTGGAGGTGCACAAGGAGGAGGTGGTGGTGGCCCTGGAGGAGGACATGGAGGAACTGCCCTCCTGGGGCTTGGCAACCAGGAGACTGATGGTAGGTAGGTATACACAGGAAAGGGTACAGTGGCGGGAGGCAGCTGGGTGATGCAGGGTGGACAGGGGCACAGCAAAGCTACCGGCCCCAACCCCATCCAAGGGGCAGCAAGGGTTGGGCTAGGGGATAGTGAAAAGGGGGGCTGGGAACACCACAGGACAGCGGGTGGGGACAGCACAGGGGAGGAGCACAGCCATTGAGGATGGACAGGGGGATGCAGCTGTGATGGGGACAGGTGACAAACGCACACAGGGATCATGCGAGCAGGGATGGGGCCAGCGCCACATGCTCAAGAGGACATGGGATCAAAGGGGGAGAATGACAACAAAGCTAAGGTCAGAGAGTGAGAGACCGGGGGGTGGGCGGAAGTTATGGCAGCGCAGCCCCGGGAGTCAGAACAGATGAAGGGGGGGGACAGATCTCCATCCCCAAGCTAAACACAGGTACCCTTGCCATTGACAGAGGAGCAGCCCAAGTGCCACCGCTGGAAGTGCAGAGAAGAACCATGAGATGCGGACCCGCAACCGGCGGAATAGGGAGGACCTAGGGAGGGAACTGCTGGTGGATACCAGGCAGCTGGCAGAGGCTCAAAGCCGGGAGAAGGCCTTAATCAGGGAGGTACAGCTAGGGGAGGGGGGAAAGGGACCGAGAACAAATGTCAGCTATGCTCACCTGGTCCCACACAGAGCACCTGTGGAACAGGTGCCAAGCTGCCGCCCTCCTCCACGAGCAGTGCCTAGACAGACAGGAGAGGGAGAGAGCCCATGTCATGCTGGGGGCAACTGACACAAGGGCCTTCAGATTGATAGTGAACACCATGGAGGCCTTGTGGTGCATCCCCCAATATGACACAAGCCCAGCAGCCATGGTAGGAGAGCAGACAGCACTTGAACACCACGATGCCCTCCCACAGGTGCAAGTTCACCCTCCCCAGCACCTCTGCCAGCCCTGGTTTCCACAGCAGCATCCCTACGCCAGCCTAGGCTACATAGGTCACCTCCCCCCTATGGCCCCCCAATAACACTAAGACACCCCACCGGCCAGCCCACCCCCTCCCAGTTCCCCTCCAGCACCCTCCTTGACCTCTCCCAAGGTTCCCAGCCACCCCAGTTCATCCCTGCACCCCCAGCCACCCAACCGCCAAGGTGGGCCGTCCCACAGTCGCAGATAAGCAAAGGGAACAGGTGGTGGCCAACCAACACAGGGGGAGGGGGGAACATGTGACATGGCACCTACCCGGCAATGAGGAAGGTCTGTAAGGTAGCACGGGAAGTGGTGTTGGGCACAGGGAGGCCAGGAATGGGAGCACCAGAACAGGGGCAGTAAACGCTAACCGCTACCTCTAATGCTGTGTTCCAAATCCACAGAAGCAACCACCAGACCCTGCAGTGGAGTGGCTGGTGGAGGTAGGAGAGCTGGGGCCGGGCAGATGAAGGTCTCAGCAGGCAGCAGCTGCCCAGGCCCGCAGAGAGGCATTCCTCGGTGGTGCCACGAAGAGGGGACAGGGAAGATTCTGGAAGACCTGACCCCAACCCCTGTACATATCCCCCAAATAATAAACATAATGTGAACTAGGGATGGGTGAACAGATCGTGGTTCGGGTTCGGCCGTTCGGTTCAGCTGCTTTCATTTCGTCCGTTCGGTTCACCCGTTTGGTTTGGTTTGTCCATTCGAATGTTTGGCCGTTTGATGGTTCGGATCGAATGTAGAGTTCGGATTCGGTATTTAGTTCGGTCGGGATCGGTGTGGTCTTTAGTTTGATGCAATCAGGAACTGAAAATGAAATTTAGTTTTTTAAATAAAAGGAAAAAACTAAAAAACATATTTCTGGCTATAACATTTTTTTTTCTTATTACTTTTTGATGAATGTTAGAGTGATTGTACCCCCAATGGAGGGCACGAAGTGTACCAAAATTCGGAACAATTAGATAAAGGAAACCGATTTCAGAAGCAATTGAAGGTTGTGATTTTAAGAAAAGCTCCATACACATTCATGACTACAACTTCTTTATCTTGCATCCAATGTTCATGAAACTTGTGCATATTATATCCCTCCATATGCATAATATTTCTGCCAATTTTAGGAAAGAGTGGATAAAGGGTCCCAAGGGTATAAGACATTAACCTGAAAATACATTTCCAGCTGTTACATTTTGATATTCCATTCTGTTTACAGGATATTTGACAGGAATGTATCAAATACCGTTCCTGCTATTTCAGCAAATGTACAGGAGATTTTGATAAAGGGAACCACTTCTGTTGGCCAATTTGCATCACAAACCGATCTTATACCACAGTGACATAAGAGAATCCCAGGCATAGGCCCCTTCTCTACATTTGTTGTACAGGCATATAAAATTGAGACCCTTTATAATATCTCTCTGATATTTGGCAGAGATGATCATGAAAGTGAAATATATAGTCCTGCCAAATTTCATGTACACTGGTTGGACTACAAAGATGTTATAATCAGACATACATTTATTTGTTAATTGCTTATACCACCAAGACCTTTTGTCCAATCCTTCTGAAATTTGGCAAAGTTAGTTACTATGGGAAGGGGTATAAATTGAACAAGTTTCACCTACATTAGATGTGAGACAAAGAAGTTACAGCTAAGAATGTATATGTAGAATATTGCAAAATACAATAATTCAACTGCTTCTAAAATCGGATTCCTTTATCCAATTCTTTTGAAATATGGTGCACTTAATGAGTTCTATTGGAGGTAGAGGAATCCCAAATTTCAGCCACATAGCTTCAAAAACAAAAAGGTTATAGCTAATAATGTGTTTTCCATTGAAACCAATGGAAATTCAATTCCGAACTCATTGAACGCATCCGAACCGAACGTTCGAATTCGAGTTCGGTTCGAACGTTCGGTTCGGTTGACCGAACTGTTTGAGTTCAGTTTGAACTCTGAACTTCCAAATTCGAGTTCGGTTCAAACGTTCGGTTCGGTCGACCGAACTATTCGAGTTCGGTCCGAACTTCCGAACTGCGTTCGCCCATCCCTAATGTGAACATATCTGTCTATCCTGGAGTCTGTACAGGGGAATGCATGTGAAGTGAGGAAGCTAGAAAAAACCCACAGTGGTGGCCACTGCCAGGGAAGCGGGTGCTAATAGCTGCAGGGCAGGCAGGGCCAGCAGCTCACACCCATGCCCTATCGAACAGGTGCTACCTGAAGGGCATGGTCAAGAGCATGTATCAAGGGGCACGCACTGCCAGCCAATGGAAGGAACAGAGGGGAGGAATGGAACCGCTCCCTGCAGAGACCCGATAACATCCTTGAACGGGATGGAGAGGCATAAGGTAACAGGGTGATGGGTGACGAGGTGGGACATCACACCAACACCAGCCCATCCCTGGTGGTCATGGTGAGGGGCAATCAAGGGACCAAGGACTACCACCACCCTGCCCACAACAGCCAGCCATTGCCACCAGGACAGGTCAGGGCACACAATAGGGTGCCATACCATGCATTCACAGTGCTGTTGGCCACCATGGCCTATCGGGCCCCAGTACAGGGCATAGCACACAAGGGGTCCGACGGGTTGTGCATAGAACAGGTTAGTTGGGTGCAACAATGGGCAGCCCTGCCATGGCATGAGGGATCTTGGACCCAAGGTGGCATCACATGGGCCAATTGCCCAGGGTGGGGATCCCCACATCACCAGTCAAACAAGACAGAGGTAGGAGCAATGGTAGACAGCACAATGTATTGGTGTAGAGTACAGGAATACGGGGCAGTTGGAAGGGGGCTGCCTAAAGGCAATGGTCAGTCCCTGGCCAATTGGGCAACTATGCACCTGCAGAGGGCATCATGATTTTCCTCAGAGATTCGCCTGAAGGCCCCACCCTGAACATGCTGGTACAGAGGTACCGGGCTCCATCTCTGTACAGGGGAGCCCCACCAGTCTCATAGATGTTATGGAGTACACAGGCTGCCAGGATGAGTATGGGGGTGTGGTGCAGGTCAAACTGGCTCCAGTTAAGCAGGAGGCACCACCTCATATTGAGCAGAACAAAGATCCTCTCCACCACGCACCGCACGGAGGCCAGGCACTTGTTGAAGAGCATCCGAGCGGGGGTGCGGGCAACAGGATAGGACCTCATCAGCCATGGGGTCAGAGCATAGGCAAGATCCCCTATGACAACTGGAGCCATGGAGACACCCTCGATCCTCCTATACATGTTTGAGGCTTTCTCCCCATCAAAAATCTTTGCATAGAGTGGGGAGGAGCGCAGTATCCGAGCATCGTGACTCCTCCCTGAGCAGCCTGTGTACACAACGATGAACAGGCGTAGGTGGTCAATGACTGCCTGAAGGTTCACGGAGAACGCTTGCTTCCTGTTCAGGTAATCGGCCTTGGCTTTTGGGGGGGGGGCAGAATATCGGGATGGGGTGCTATCAATAGCTCTGATGCAATGGGAGAAGCCCATCACTTCAAAGCCCTGGATCACCAGCTGCAGGTCCTGGAGCTGGATGACCTACTCCAGGAGCAAGTCGACTAACTGGTCGCTGACATCATGGAGTGCCCTGTTCACCGTCACTCCCCCCACGCCAAACTGGTGACCCACGTTCTGGCAGGAATCAGAGGTTTACATAACTCAACAAAGAACTGTAACCAAATAAAGTACTAGACCAGCAATTTAATACAGCAATTATGCAGCAACAAACATATACAAAGCATGATACACAGCAGGGTCAGAAACAAACCAAATGCATGAGCAAATGCCTAGAGTGTGATATAAGTTTCTAAATGAGAGACAAAGTTACAGAGAAGTAACTAAGTTCTTTCTTCCTCTTCTGAAAACCAAAATGTCAAAGAGGTAGCTGTATTCTTCCTCCTCTCCAACGTTTTGCATAAAGCTTCTTCAGGAAGCGGAGGATGAATGAAGTACTTTGCAAACTAGCTCCAGCAACGTCAAACTCAACAGACTGACCAATGACTGTTGAAATGTATACTACCTTACTTCATTCCAGTTTCCTTTTCATATAATAACTACCTTTTTCCCTCTTAAGTTGTCCCCTCGGTTCTAAGCCTAATCTAAGCAACCAGCTCCAAAGTTTTTACCAGACCCTCAGGGCTCTGGAACTTTGTTTCTCATTTAGAAACTTATATCACACTCTAGGCATTTGATTATGTGTTTGGTGTTTGGTTTGTTTCTGACCCTGCTGTGTATCATACTTTGTGTATGTTTATTTCTGCATATTTTCTGTATTAAATTGTTGGTCCAGCACTTTATTTGGTTACAGTACTTTGTCGAGGAATCGGGGCTTGCCAGGTACCACACTGCCATCGCAACCCACCTACCCTGGGGTAGGGGGCAGCGCATGTTGGTTTCATCCCTGTGGAGGTGGGGGCCAAGGATCTCGGCGATCCAGGTCAGCAGGGAGCGGGTCATTCGGTAGTGATCAATCCACTCCTCGTCGGTCCAGGTCGCAAGCATGCTGCTCTCCCACCAGTCATTCCTCTGTGACCACACCCAGGCCATCCGTCACGTGAGTAAGGTCACCCAGCGGTCATACACACTGAGGGGCAACCTGAAGAGGACGAGTGGGATGTGGTGGAATGCTGCCATCCCTACCATCGCTTGGTGCCTGGCCTTGATCCGCCATGCCCATTGAACCATTGCCACTCTCCGCTCCCTCTATCACTCTCACTGCACTATCTTCACTACACAACCACTGCAACCAACATGCCACGCCCTGGCAGTCGATCCGGCTCCCTTATGTAGACAGGTGCTGAGTCGCTTGGCCTCAGCGGTTGGTGCAACACTTTGGGTGCGGTATGCACACCTGTCCGGGGTCTCTGAGATGCGTCCCTTGTGCACTGGGTGACAGCTGTATGCTAGGCCGACACATCTGCCTTCACCGGGTGCCCATAACGGTTCCATCAGATTGCCTTGCCAGTTCACCCCTACCTCCTCCTCCCTCACTATCCGTGCACCTGCACCATATGGTGGGCATGTGGTATGCATCATGGGTCCCTCATTTCATGGGACAGCTTTTGTCTGGTATGCAGCCATCCCACTGTTCTGTGAACAGCTATGGCAGTCCCTTGATGCTTTCCTATCCCTTCCTCCCCCAGGCCCTGGGCAGCCTCCCTCCATCTTATCAAGTGGGGATGGGTCCGCCCTGTGTGTGGGATAGTGGTTCTCAGGCCCACCAAGCATGGACACCATCAGCTGGACAAGGTCACCTTCCAGAGAGCTGCTAGCTGTAGCCCCACCCGAGCTCAGACACTGCAGCTCATCATTCACTTCAGTTGCTCTCCAGCTCGCAGTCCTTGTGCAGGCCATGTCCAGCCATTGAACGGGCCATGGAACCAATCATTTGGTAGGAGAGGAGTGGCCGGTGTGTGCCAGCATGCTGCTGGGAACCCTGTGGCAGTGCAGCAATTTCCAGCTGTTGGTGAGTGACCCCCCATTCCGTGGCTGATGGCTTCAATCTCCTGTTCCATTACATGTGGCCGTTGGAGCACCCCTTTGGGGGGGGGGGGTGGAGTGCCAGAGGCATGCCATGGAGCTCGGTTTTACGCTCCTCTGCCAACCTGACCATGGGCCTCCACCTGCCATTGTGCTGCTGTGGGAACCCAGGGAGCTTGCTGCTGTTCGCCAGGTGGCCTGTTATCAGGAGTTCGGTCTGGCCTTCCAGGCTGATGGGCCGTATGTAGCGAGCTGCTACACCTGTGTCCTCCTGCATGCCCGTGGGATCACGTGCCCTTGATCTGCTTGCCAGACCCACCTTGGTGAGCTTGGTTTGCTCCTGCCTGATGTCAGTGGGTCCTTCCTGACCAGGCGTCCCACAGTGCTGGAGAGGGCTGCCTTGAGAGTTGTGCTGAACCGTTCGGATGTCAGAGCATTTGTTGCCACAGGACACCCCCTCCTGTCCCACTTCATGGTGGATGCCCGTATGTGTGTCCGTGGCTACTGGCAGGGCCTCTTCACCTAGGAGAGTCTTGTCCAGGGGTCCTTGTATCCCGAGTGCCTGGCACCTGCACCGTGATCCCGCCTTTGCTGTAACCTCCATCGTGGATCCCCGCTCCCCATGAGGAACCTGCGCTGTTGCTCCCCCATGGCCATGGCTTTCATTCACCTGCGTGATCCATTCGCTTCCCAATCTGTGTCCTGCAGTGTGGTCTGGGGCTCTACCTACTGCTGCTTTCCTGCCATGTCTGACTGCCAACCCCTCGAACCCCATTATTCGGCTGTACTGCTCCTTCCTTGCACCATGGGGTGTTCCATCCCCACCTGTCCCTGCCATCAGCTCTCTCAGGCTGGTGTGGTATCCTAACACTCCCTGTGCCAATAAACCTTGTCACTGTTTAGCTGCTGTTCTCCTGATGTGTCTGTGGGTCCGTTCCCCTGGCTTCTGTGGGTGCTGGTGTCACGGGTGCGGTTTGTGGGGGTCGGGCCTTGGGGGAATCAGATCATTGTTAGGGCGGGATGGTTGCTCCAAAGGGGTCACCTTGCCATCAGCATGCTGGGTGTGCTGCTGTTATGGCTTCCTCTGTGTGTGTGTCTGTCCCCTCACCCTGTATGTGTGAGCTCCCTGGATGTTGCAGCCAGTGGGCTGCCCTACTGGTGCGCTCCCACTCCTTCTCTCCTTTCGTGCAGGGGGATTCTTAATGGGAGGACCAGGGAGCAGGTGGTGATGGTGCTGCTGGTCCTCCATGTACTGCAGTAGTTCCGCCTCTTGGACCATGCCCCAGAGGATCTCTGGAGCCAGTTCCAGGGCTGTTGGCCCTACTGAGGGCTTGGATCTGTTGGAAATGCAAGGACTGTGAGATCATTGCATCCATTTGCCCAATGCAGAGTTTACAGAGGAGTGTGAGTAGCTAATCATCAATAAGCAGGCAGGAAGCATACTTAAGCTTAAGTAGCTTTATTAGGAAATACATGTAGGATAGGAAAGGCCTACATCTATGCTAAGTCCTAAGACTAGGTGTGTTCAAGAGGGAGGAAGGAAGCTCTCTGAGACACAAAGAGATGAGAAATCTCCTGGGGGAGGAGATTGACCAATCAGGTCCTGACAGGAGTAGGACAGATAGGATGGGGGAAGGGTTCCCTGATCTGTCTGTCTACTCCTGGTGTTTCTAGCAAACAAACAGGATGAGGTGCTTAGGGGGGATGCAACCAAAGGAATGTATTTCCAACACCCCTTCTCATCGTCCCGTGCACCGAATCATTTATGTGCACTGCTGACAATTCCCAATGCTTCTCGTAGCCTCTGGAAATTGTCTCTGGGTAGCGGTTTGGTCAGCACATCCGCTATCATTTCCTCTGTAGGACAATAAATCAGTTCAACAAGTCCTTTTTCTTGCGCTTCTCTCACATAGTGACGCTTGGTGTTGATGTGCTTCGACCTTGGCTTTATCTTTTCCATTTTCGTAAGCTGAATGCAGCTTTGATTGTCCTCATACATCTCAGTTGGCTTTGGTTCGTCTATTCCAAAGTCCTTTAGTAGTCTGTGTAGCCATACTACCTCTTGACATGCTTGAGTGGCTGAAATAAATTCTGCTTCTGTGGATGAAAGGGCAATTAATGACTGCTTCTGGCTAGTCCAACTGATTGCTCCGCCTCCATACAGAAATACATTTCCACTCACAGATTTGCAGTCAGTCTTGTCTCCGGCCCAGTCCGCATCCATATAGCCCATCAATCTGGGGTTCTCGCTTGCTGGTAGTTTTAAGTTTAAATGCATTGTGCCCTTCAGGTACCGTGCTATTCTCTTGACTGCTATCCAGTCCCTTTGGGTTGGTGCACTTACTTTTCTGCTTAGTATTCCTACAGCAGCGGCAATGTCTGGCCTTGTGACGGTGGCTACATACAACATTTTGCCAATTGCAGTTCTGTACTGGTTGTCCTGTGGTAGGGGCTTGTCGTTGCCTTCCTGGCTTAGGAAATTTGTTTCCATAGGTGTCCCCACTTCATTAGCCTCTGTCATGCCTAGGCATTCTAAAATGTCCTTTATCTTTTGTTTTTGATTGAGAAGGAAACTTCCATCTTTTTCTCGTTCTATTTGTATTCCAAGATAGTAAGTGATACCTCCCAAGTCTTTCACCTCTATTTCTTTGTTCAGATTCCTGACGATTTCATCACAATCTCGTTTGTTTTCATGGCATACAATCAGATCATCCACATAAGTTAGAATGTATGTCCTCCTTTTATTTCTGAACCTTGAGTATAGGCAGGGGTCAGCTTCTCCCTGTATGAACCCCTCCTTAAGGAGCAATTGATTCAATTTTTCGTTCCAGGCTTTCGCTGCTTGCTTTAAACCATAGATACTCTTTTGAAGTTTGCACACAAGTTCCTCCTTCCCAGGTTCTTTAAATCCCGGCGGCTGCTGCATGTAGATATCCTCTTTGATATCACCATGTAGGAATGCAGTCTTCACATCTAAGTGCTGCACTTCCATTTTTCTTGCAGCTGCTATGCTGAGGAGTGTTCTTATTGTGGTGTGCCTTACTACTGGAGCAAAGGTTTCGTCGTAGTCTTCGCCGTATTTTTGGGAATATCCCTTGGCCACTAATCTCGCTTTGTGGCGCGTGATTTCCCCTTCTGCATTATGCTTGGTCTTGAAGACCCATTTGCATCCAATGGCCTTTTTGTTTTCAGGTAGCTTTGTGAGTGTCCATGTTTTATTTTCATTAAGAGACTCAATTTCTTCCTTGGCAGCATCTCTCCATTTGCGCGCCTCACTGGTTTGCATTTTTTGAATGTCTTGCCATGTTGAGGGCTCCTGTGGTTCCTCCACTTTTGCCGCGTAGGAGAATCTCGCTGCTGGCACTCCTTTGTTGTGTCTTTCAGAACGTCTCACTTCTGGTTCTGGTTCTGCTTCAGCTTCAGTTTCAGTATCAGCATCAGTGTTATCTTCTGGTTCCAGTTCTGGTTCTGCTTCAGTTTCAGCATCAGCATCAGTGTTGGTGTCAGTGCCCCCTTCTGGTTCAGGTTGATTGAACATGGTCAAATCAAATGAAACTTCAGCTTCCTCTTTTATCTGCAGTTCTGCAGTCTTTTTCTGTCTTGATGAACTTGGCCTCATTAGGTCTGGCATTTGATCAGTGCTTCCCTTTTCATTTTCATCAAAATAGACCACACTGCTTATCTTCACATTTCCAGTGTCAGTGTCCATTACTCTGTATCCCTTGCATCCTTGTGCATAGCCAACAAGTATCCCTTCTTCACATCTGGTGTTAAGTTTGGTCCTTTTGGCCTTTGGGATATAAGCATAGGCTTTAGAGCCAAACACTCTAATGTGCCCCACACTGGGCTTGTTCCCATGCCATAGTTCATAAGGTGTTGCTTTTGCACCTTTGGTTGGGAGCCTGTTCTGCAGGTATGTGGCAGTCATTACTGCTTCCCCCCAGTATTTGTTTGGCAGATTCGCATCCAAAAGCATACATCTCGCCATCTCTATGAGAGAGCGATTTTTTCTTTCTGCTACTCCATTTTGTTCTGGTGTATGCGGGATGGTTGTCTGGTGTTCAATTCCTTTTTGCTTCAAAAATTCTTTCATCTGTTTTGAAACATATTCACCTCCATTATCTGACCTTAGGATCTGAGGTGATCTTCCAAACTTATTGCTGGCTCTTGCAACATATTCCTTAAATTTCTCCAGCACCTGACTTTTCTCTTTAATCAAGTAAGTGAACGTGAACTTGGAAAAATCATCTATGAAAGTCAATGCATACTGGTTTCCTGCAATTGTTTTTGTCTTCATAGGACCACAGATATCACTATGAATGAGCTGTAGGGGGTGCTGTGTGGCTTCCTCCTTGCTCTGATGAAAGGAGGGCCTAGTTCCCTTTCCTTTTACACAGCAAACACATCTCTCATCTTTAGTTGCACATGAGTTCATTTTAAAATGTTTAACTAGGTCTGGAAGTGCATGCAACACATCTGCATTTCTATGGCCCATCCTTCTGTGCCATTTGCTTTCACAGTTCTTATGTCTGCAATCTTTTGCAGCATTTGCATACTGATCCTGTTGCAAGCAATCTACCTTGAATAGGCCATTTGAATCCAGCATTCCTCGCATAAAAAGCTCCTTTTCCTTTGAAATTCTGCAATATTTCCCTTCAAAATGCACTGCAAAACCTTTCTGTACAGCATACTTGACACTTATAAAATTATGATCCAATTCTGGGACATATAGAGCTTCTTCAATGGTAACTTTCATTTCCTCACCGTTTCCCAGATGACATATGAGTTTAGCCCTGCCTCTTCCTTGACAATAAACTTTCTCTCCATTAGCCAATCTTATAGGAGTTCTATAAGTCCTATCCAGATCAATAAATCTGTCTTTGTCCTTTATAAGATTTTTAGTTGCTCCAGAATCAACAAAGAAATCATGTGAAGCAGTCTCACATTCTATTCCTTCCACATTTTTAAGTTGAGATGCTTTTTCCTCAACCAGGCTGAAAGCCCTATCATGGCTCCCTTTGTTCTTTGCAGAGAAGCTGGGAACTTCTTGCTTGGTGCATTGATATGCGAGATGCATGGTTTCCCCGCAATTGAAGCAACACTTAACTCTTGCAGATCCTTTTGAATTTGCAAAAGGCTTCTTGTTCTCAGCTGCCTTGCAGGCAAGCTGTGAGGAAAAGTTTGGCTGTTCATTAGTTTGAGCCATATTAAATTCCTCAAGTTTCTGAATAACAACATCCAAAGATAGGTTATCCTGCATTTCTATTATCTGACAGACTGTTTGAAAAGTTGTTGGTGGTAAAGAGTTCAGCAGAAATGCCACTATCAATTCATCTGGTAAATTCAGCTTTTGATTTTCCAGTCTCCTGACTAGTTCAAGCAGGCCATTAACATGAGCTGAAAAATCTTCACTCTCATCCATTCTCATATTACAAAGTCTTTTAAGCATTTGTATCTTTGATATATTTGACTTCCCTTGATACAGTCTCTGTAAAATTTCCCACATATCTTTTGCAGTTAACTTGTCATGTATGTACACATGTAAACGCTGACTCACCGACATTGAGATGATTGCCATAGCTTTGTCATTTTTCTCATCCCAGAGTTCTTGTGCTGCCCCTGCATCTGTAGGTCTGTTGGACTCCAGCATTTTCCTTAGGCCTTGTCCTCCCAGTGCCATCCTTGCATTATGACTCCAAGCTTCATAGTTTGTTGCTCCAGTGAGCCTCTCTGGAATGGAGACCTTCAGCATAGAATCCATGGTCACAGAGACTAAAATCTTTCTTTTCTTTTCTGCCTTTAAGATTAATGCTAGCACTCAATTTTACTCACTCTGCGCTGCCTTTTGGGTGTCTGGGCCCATAACCCTGTTGGAAATGCAAGGACTGTGAGATCATTGCATCCATTTGCCCAATGCAGAGTTTACAGAGGAGTGTGAGTAGCTAATCATCAATAAGCAGGCAGGAAGCATACTTAAGCTTAAGTAGCTTTATTAGGAAATACATGTAGGATAGGAAAGGCCTACATCTATGCTAAGTCCTAAGACTAGGTGTGTTCAAGAGGGAGGAAGGAAGCTCTCTGAGACACAAAGAGATGAGAAATCTCCTGGGGGAGGAGATTGACCAATCAGGTCCTGACAGGAGTAGGACAGATAGGATGGGGGAAGGGTTCCCTGATCTGTCTGTCTACTCCTGGTGTTTCTAGCAAACAAACAGGATGAGGTGCTTAGCGGGGATGCAACCAAAGGAATGTATTTCCAACAGGATCTGCCCCACCACCCCACTTTTTTGCCAGTCGGTGTTGGTTTTTGTTCTCTGCCATGAGCCTATTGCTCTAGGTGGATTATACCTAATGTTTGGTGTGCTTGTGTTCCCCTGGTGTCTGTGTTCTCCTTCCCCCGGTTGTACCCCTCTGCATGGGGCATGTCTGGTTGGTGCAGTTGTCTGGCAGGGCGTGGGTCCTGTGCCCTGTGTTCCCCCTTCCCGTGGTTGTGCTTTGTATCCATGGATCCTCTTTGGCTTGGCCCCTTGGTACCCTGTCATCTGGTTCGTGCCCCTTCCGCTGTTTGCATGGGTTCCCGTGTCCCCACCCCTTCCCTGTTGTGATGTGGGTATCATCCTGAGCCCTGTGCACCTCAGCTCTGTGCTTGCTGGACTGCTGCAGCGTTGCAGCCGGCTTGTGTTTTTTGGGAAGCAGCTGTCTGCTCTATGCCCTCCGATCCTGGCTCTGGCTCGCGCTTTGGTGCCTGCCACCCTCAACACTGCTGTCCTGTCCCTGGACTGTTGTTTGGGGAGTTCTGTGGGTGGTGGTCCATGCTGGTGGGGGTTGTGTGGTTCCCATCCGTTTGGGGACTTGCCTATTCTTCCCGATGGCTGTGCTCAGTCCCGTTCCCCCTCTCCCAGTTGGGGTCCCCTTTCTCCCTCCTCCTGCTGGGTTTCCCTGTGTGCTTGTGTGCACTGTAGTGTGCAGGTGTGGTCTGGGTTCCGATGAGTCCGTTGTGCCCGGCTGTCTGGCCTGTGTCTCAGGGCTTGACTGGGACTGCTTCTTTGTATCTCTTGACATTCTGTCTCCCTCATTCCCCACCCGCTCAGAGTCTGGCAGTGTAGGGGTGGTGCTGTGTGCTGTGGCTTCGTTTGCCCTCTCTCTGCCATGTTGTAGCATCACTGTGCTGGACGTGGTTTCCCCTCCATTTGGTGTACGGGCATTCTGTGTAAACATCATGGGTGTTTTCTCAGTGTGGCCCTGGGTGGGTGGGTGCCCGATGGGTGTGTGCCAGACTCTCCCCTTCTTTCCCACAACCCCCACAGTGGTGTCCTTGTAAACATCTCCCTGCTCGGCGCCCATGAGTGTTCAATGGGTGTGCTCACCCACCCATCTCCACCTACCTCCACCCATTGGGCCCGCAGTGGTGTCTGTGTAAAAAAGGTCATATGTGATTGCTTACACATCGTACACACATACATTATATATATCCTAATATAGCTGTCCAAATTATATCTACAACCAAAATGGATATTTGCTTAACACACGCACACACACGCACACGCACACACACACACACCGTTTTACATTTACTCAGTCTATAATTCTGACCTCTTATAATCCCAAGGAATGGTCCTACATGACTTGAAACTCACATACCCTCACCAACTGTAGTTGATCCAGTGAAAGATATCTAAACTACGTGTTGTCTCCATCTCTTATGTTTTAGAAAGGATGAAGACCATTTGGAGAAAATTCAGAGAAGAGCAACAAAGATGCTTACAGGGTTTGGAATGCAAAGCATATGAGGAAATATGGAAGGAACTGGATATGTTTAGCCTAGGGAAAGGAAAAATAAGGGTGACATGCCATTAAGACAATGGAAAACATTTCTTTTCCATTGCCACTGAAGAAAGGACAAGAGGAAATGGGATTCATCTGGAGAAAAGCAGATTTAAGTTAAATATTGGGAAGAGCTTCCTGATTGTAAGAGCAGTTAGGCAATAGAACGAGTTGTGGTGAGAGCTTGTGGAGTCTCATTCACTGGCAATTTTCATGAGGAGCCTGGATAAATATTTGTGAGGGCTGTTTAGGTCAAGTTAATCCTGACTTAATGAAGGGGATTGACCTTGATCCTTGTGGTCTCTTCCAGCCAAATAATTCTAGGAAACTTTACCCAAGAGCTTCATTAACAAAAGCATGTGGTACAAAAAATGTGCCTACCATATGGAAGTAAACAAAGACCCCTGTCCTGCAAATATGAGTGTAGATGATCCACTGCATGCATGTGAACAACCATATTTCAGTTATACATTTAGAACATTCTAGGGGTGTTTATGTCATTATGAAGGTGATTGTCTACATAGTTGGAATGTTAAAATATTTTATGCTTCTGACTTGCTTCTGGGTTTTAGAACATTTTTGTAAAACATCTTTTTCAAGTTTTTTATCAGAATGTTCTAAATATAGTATGCTATACAACAGTCATTTTTACCATCTCTACAGGTAGAATATTCTGTCGCTACAGTACAGTAGTGGCTTGACTGTCTCTCCTCTCTATCCATTGTCTCTATGCATCACAATACACAGCAGGAGTAGCACCTGCATTTGTTTCCGTTGTTCGTTACTTTTCAGACTTATGGCAAAATTATATTTCCACATACCACACTGCATACACACTGTCCTCCAGTAAAACAATAGAACGTTATTTATTTTATTTTATTATTTATTTAATACATTTATTAGCCGCCGCGCTCCCCCCCCCCCCCCC
>QEPC01006683.1:858261-897444 GCA_003113815.1 Sphenodon punctatus | reverse complement strand
CCCTCCCACCCTCCTTCCCAAAGGCCTGGGCGAACAACCAGGTTTTACAAGCCCGCCGGAATGTCAAAAGGCTTGATGCCAGGTGAGCTTCCTCCAAGAGGGAGTTCCAAAGTCGCGGCCCGGCTAACTGAGAATGCCCTCTCCATTGTGGCCCCCCGCTTAACATGGGGGACCTCCGAGAAGGCACCCCCGGCAGACTGAAGGAGCCGCTTTGGGACGCGGAGGGCGAGGCGGTCCCTGAGGTATGAGGGGTCCAGACCATGAAGGGCTTTATAGATCAAAACCAATACCTTGAACCTGGCTCAGCACACTATTGGCAGCCAATGCAGAGTCCTGAGCACAGGTGTTATATGCTCCCGATGACTCGTCCCAATCAGGAGCCAGGCCGCCGCATTCTGTCCTAGCTGCAGCCTCCAGACCAGGAACAAGGGCAGCCCCACGTAGAGCACATTACAGTAGTCCAGCCTACAGGTAAAGAAGACATGGATGCAGGAGGCCAGGTCCGGCCCTGAGACGTATGGATACAGCCTCCGCACTAGATACAACTGGTGGAAGGTGGCCTTCGCCACCACCTCTGCCTGTCAATCCAGGCGGAGATCTGACTCCAACATCAACCCCAGACTCCAAATCTGCTGAGCTATAGGGGGGCAGCCCGTCTCTCAGGGGGGCCAACACCTCCCTCGCCCACCCCACCACCATCACCTCTGTCTTATCGGGGTTGAGCTTCAGTCTGCTCTGCCGCATCCACTCCACCACGGCCTCCAAACAATGGGATAGCAATGAAATGGCAGGGTCTGGGTCAGCTGAAAAACAGAGGTACAGCTGAGTATCATCAGCATATTGGTGACAACGTACCCTGAACCCTCTCATGATCTCCCCCAAGGGCTGCATATATATGTTAAATAATAATGGAGACAGAATGGAACCCTGCGGAACGCCACAGGACAAGGCTCAGGGGCAAGATGTTTCAGCCCCCAGCACCACCCACTGGTTTCTCCCCAAGAAGAATGAGCGGAACCACTCAAGAACAGTCCTGTCCAGACCCCCCAGGTCTCGGAGCCGTCTCAACAGAAGCCCATGGTCCACGGTATCAAAAGTGGCCGAGAGATCTAGCAGGATAAGAAATGTAGAACATCCTGCATCCATCTCCTGGCAGAGATCATCCACCAAGGCCACCAACGCTATCTCTGTGACATAGCCGGGACAGAACCCAGATTGAAAAGGGCCTAGGAAACCGGTGTCGTCTAGATGTGCCTGGAGCTGGATCGCCACCGCCCGCTCAATAACCTTCCCTAAAAAGGGAAAGTTAGAGACAGGTCAGTAGCTGGCAAGTGCGTTCACATCTAACAATGTTTTTTTCAGCAGGGGGCATACCACAGCCTCCTTGAGGCTGGGTGACAACCTCCCCTGCCGCAGGGACGTGTTAACCACTCTCGCCAACACTGTCCCCAATGTCTCCCTGGAGGCTTTCACCAACCAGGACGGGCAAGGATCAAGTTCACAACTGGTGGCTCTCACTTCCTGAAACTCCCCCCACAAAGTTGGACCAGACAGGGCCTCCATAACCTTGCGCTCTCTACCCACTGTCCCCAACCTGGTGTCAAAGTGGTTCTGAATCCGAGCGATCTTGTCTGCAAAGTAGGTGACAAACTCCTCACAGTGGGCCTGGGACAAGTCCCCGTCCAGGCAGAGGGAGGCCGGACTGACCAGCCCCTGCACCACTTGAAACAGCTCCACCGGGCGTGACTTTGCAGATGCTATGAGGGCAGCAAAGAACTCCTTCTTTGCTGTCCTCACAGCCTCAACATAGGACCACAAGTGGGCCCTACGGAGAAGATGTTTGGAGTCAGAGCGAGTCCGACACCAGCGTTGCTCTAGCCTCCTGCCTACCTGTTTCATACACCGCAGCCCCTTGGTTAACCAAGGGGCCCTGTGGTGACAAGATCGAGGCACGGGCTGTCCAGAGTGGCTGTCCAGTTCCAAGGTTAATTCCCTCAGGACCTCTTGGAACTGCTGGGGTTCCATCAGCCTCCAATGGCAGACCAATCTAACTGGTCCCATCCCCTCCTGGAGGTGATGCGCCGAGAGGCTGGCCTGAAGGAGATAATGGTCCGTCATAATGATTCTTATGATCCTTTAGACAACTGGGAATGGAATACCCTAATAGAATGTCATAACAGTGATCACCAAGCCATAGAAACCAGACTGATTATGACAATGACATCATTCCAACAAGTCAGGTAAGAATGAGTTCAGAACGGTATACTGTGGTTGTTTAAAAACAGCCATTGTCTTTAATGAGGTACTTTATGTATTTAAAGGTAAGTGTGTGTAAGTTTTTGCAGAAGAGGGTCTTAACTAAGCTGTCATTTCAAAGCTGAATAAATGCCATATAGATATCCAGGGATCTGGTGAGGTTTAATAGTTACCATGGTGGACCTTGCTGCTAGACGACCTGGGCTTGAGAACTGGAGCATAATTTGGGCAAGTCACAATCTGATCTGGTTCAAGTGGTGGTGATTTGTACAAGTCTCTGTCATTATCATCCCTTCATGTGTCAGTTGATTTGGTGCTATCATGCTTGATCTCCAGAGAGTTGTGCAATGACCGATACTCAAGTGGCTCTAACTATTGGAATTACTCTACTGAGCATGTCCTTAGATTGACTTTTACTTCTATTTCTACTTGCATTTCACTTAGTTTGATTTTCTCTCTGTTTTCTAAATTAAATAAACCTTGCTTGATATAAGATAATTTGACATAACTATTACTTAGGGCCGTGCTGCAAGCTATTCTTGGAGAGATGGAAAACTAAACTCAAGGATCAGAAGAACCTGAAGAGAGGCAAAGTTGTCCAACCACAGAATTTAGCTGGACACAGGCATGACCAGTCCTAAGAACTGATGCTAGGATCCTGACTACAATCTAGAGCTGAAACGAATATTTGTGGAAAACTACATCTGACAAATTTGCCTGCTTTTATTGGAATCTGAGGAAGTGGTTATTCAGTTCCACTTCACCAGACATTGGCATCAGATATTTTAGTTAAATTTCAGTCTCATCATTCCGGTCATTTTGTTTTGGCATTATACAGTATAGGACAAATGCCAAAATAACGGACATAACTAAACTGAAATAACTGAAATAACCAAAACTGACATGAATGCTCATGAAACAAAATAAACAAATAAGCATATATGCAAATATCTATTTTGGTGATATAATTCAAATAGCTATCCAAAAATGTGAACAATGTCCACAAATAAAAAAACCCACTACCCATTTCAGTGCTACTGCACTCAACTGGGGCAAAAGAGAAGCTTAAAACCAATGCAGGGTGACAGCTCATTGGATCCCAAGGAGACGTGTGTGTGTGTGTGTGTGTGTGTGTGTGTGTGTGTATTATATATAATAATATAATACATTTATATATTGTATATTGTATGAGAGCTGGAGACAGGTACGGTGAGGTAACTAGGTGGGGCTCAGGCGGAGGCAGGAGAAGTAAACAGGCAGGGCTCAGGTGAAAGAAAAGCATGGGAGCCAAGCAAGGCTGGGTTTTGAGAAGAGCAGGGCAGGCTAAGGGGCAAGCTACAGAGTCAGGGAGCCTTCCGGTTACACAGATGGGAACGTGGCAAGAGGAGGGGCCGGCAAACACTCAGCGGCCGTGTTCACGGGAACGTGGCAAGATGCAAGAAGTTATACAAGGCCATGAGGAAACTCAGCTGGCCTCACCAATTAAGATTAGCTCTGTGGGTAAGGTTACTGGAAAGGCAGCGTACAGCTCCCCATTCTGTAGTTCCTCTGCTCTACTACAGGTCTAACAAATATGTAAAGGTAAAGGTTAAACATGTATGTAATGTGAAACTGAGAACTGGAAACTCACCTCATGCAGTGGAGAAATGCAAAGTCATGCTCTTGAGCGAGTGTGTAATCAGAAAAAAGCCTAAACGCCTCTGCAGACACATAGACCATTGAGTTGCAAATGGATTTCATCCGGTGGATGTGACGAAAGCACAGAGTCACCTGGCGGGAAAATCAAACAAAGGACCCTGAAAAAGTACTTAAGGGGGAAAGACAGAGAAGGGTCGTTGGTTGAGCTTGAGCTTCTTGAACTTCATCTGCATCATCACATCTTATCAGCCAGAAAAGGGTTGCACCAAAGAAACTATGAAATAAGGACTATTGGGAACTCTAAGAGTGGTACCCAGCAAAGCTTTCCGCTACTGGGCTGTGACATGAACTGAAATAGCCTTGGACCTTGATTAGGGTAAGCCTAAGGCCATTTTTACACGGACGGCGCAGCAGTGCTGATGGGTGGAGATGGGTGTGGATGGGTGGGAGAGCACACCCAACAAACACTCAGCGGCGCCGAGCAGGGAGACAGTTACATGGACAGTGCCGCGGGGGTTGTGGGAAGGAAAGAGGAGGGGCCGGCGAACACTCAGCAGCCAAACACCCATCCCGGGAAGCACCCGGAAAACACCCGTGGAAGTACATGAACAGCCAGGACTGGCGGGGAAGCCCCGCCCAGCACAGCGACAGCACAACATGGCCGATGGAGGGCAGACGAAGCCGTGCAATGTGGTCCCGCTCCCAAGCTGCCAGGACCTGTGCAGGCAGGGCAGGAGGGATCAGGGATGACAGCTGCTACAAAGGAGCCGTCTCTGCACAGCCCCAGCACAGAGCCCAGGCAGCCCGGTGCCAGCACACACACACCCCAGCAGAGCGGCACACACACAACAGTCAACAGAAGCACACAGGGACGTGCACATGGCCCACGGGAAGCAAGGGGGGGGGAAGGCACCCACACAACACAGGCAACCCCACAACACCCCATCCCCCGAAGCACCCGGACAAGGGGAGAAGTCAAAGCAAAGCACAACATGGACACACTGGGAAGGAACACAATAACCTTTAATAAAATGGGGATCCAACAACAGAGGACAACAACAGGGCAGTGCAGGGGGACGTGGCAACAGAAGGGGGGCCAGCACCGGCAGCAGCAGGCCCGGGACAACACCCAGTCAATAGGGCCAGCGACCTGGCACCAGCGCTCAGCCTGCGCACAGTCAAGCTGGTGCAGCTGGTCCAGGACATGCACAAGGAGATCCAACAACTCTCCCTGCTCCTGGGTTCACTCTGTGATCATGGCTTGCACTGAATGGGACAGAGGGAGAGGAGACAGCCATCAGAGATGGCCCTCGGCACCAAGGAACAGAACCCACCACGGGGGGACACAGAGACAGGGCCCAGCAGACAGGCAGCACACTCATGGATGCCATCGAAGAGCTGCCCCGCCGCCCGCATGTCCCATGCTGCCCGCCCCAGCTGCAGGACCATCCTGCCCAGGCGCAAGATCACCAGCAGCACGACAACAGCAGGAGAGAAGGGACAGGGCAATGGGGAACGCCCGCATCAATGGGCCCTGGGAGGGCTGGGGGCAGCAACAGCACCAGGGGCACATCCCACACGCTGACAGTCAGCACCCAGAAGAGCACCCGGACCCCTTTATGAAGGGAGATCGGAGGGGCAAAGGCCGGGGCCACCTCCTCACGCTCAGCCGCCCAGCACCCCTGTTGCTGCCACCCATCCATCGCCACTACCTCATACGGACAGCACCAACAGAAGGTGACAGCAGAGGAGAGCAGAGGGGAGGTGCAGGGACGGGGCTGCACCAACAGACAGACGAGCCCAGGGGGTGCACGCCCGACCGCCCACTGCCAATACCACCCCTTGCGCACAGCATTGGGGATGATCAGCCAGGTCAGGCAACCAGTGGAAGCACCAGCACACCACCCCTGCATCACTAAGCAGTGCTCTGCCACCACTGGGCTAGACAGTACATAAGCGACCCGATGCAGGTGGTTGGGCATGGTGCGTAGAGGCGATTGCATGGGGTACAGCAGCAAACAGAGAACGACGGCACAGAGCTGGGTGGAAACAGAGGTTGACCAGAGATACAAGGGGAGTGTGGGACGGGGGCACAGGCCACACATGGGAGAGCTTAGAAGCCAGGGCACTAACCAGCGGTGGGTTCCCGGGAGTGGGGAGCAGCAGAACCATGCTGCCCAAGGACGAGCACCCACAGCCCAGGGACGCGCTGCTGTGACTCCTGGGCGCATCCCTCCTGCTACTGTGCATGCTGCTACAGAAGATGGCCCTGCTCCTCCTGTCAGGTCAAGGCTCCGTCCTCCTGGGGGCACGGCGTAGAAGGGCAGCAAGCCTCAGGAGGACGGCGACCATGCAATGGATGAGGCGAACAGCCGTTCAATGCCAAGCTCTGTTGGACTCAGTGGTGTCCCAGCAAGGCCAGCTCATCCTGGCCCAGTGGTCCCTCAACGTGTACGGCCACCGCGTGACCCTACCGACCCTACGACAGCACTGGACGTGTTCCCGCACCAACGACTGGTGGGAGAACATGTTGATCACCTGTACGGACAAACAATAGATGGACCACTTCCAGATGACCCGCTCCCTCCTGACCCGCTTGGGGGAGCTCCTGAACCCCCACTTCCATAGGCGGGAGACCAACATGCGCTTCCTGCTGTTGCCAGGGATGCACGTGGCCATGGCGGTGTGGTGGCTGGCCACCCCTGATTCCTGTAGGAGCATGGGGGAGCAGTTCAGGGTGGGCACGGCCACCGTGAACAGGGCCCTCCATGACATGTGCGACCTGGTTGTGGAGCTTCTCTTAGAGCAGGTCATCCAGCTCCATGACCCCGAGGACCCTGGTCACTCTAGGCACCGCCCATTAGAATCACTCCCCCAGCACTCCACCTTAGTGACTGCTCTGCGTCTGTGCCACTCAGCAGCCACGGCCACCTCCGGTCTTGATTGTTTAAAAAACACCCTCTGTGGCATCAGGGAGAAGCCTCCTGCCTAGAGAGCTAGCAGACCTTTGTTCAAGGCCCACAGGACCCATGAATCCTTCCTGATGCTTCAGCTCTCTGTTCATGTTTTCACCTGAGTTAGACTAAGCAAAGCAGTGAGAGAGAGAGAGAGAGAGAGAGAGAGAGAAGTGATTAGAAACAATGACAAAGGGAGGGGAAGAGGAGATGAGAATGAAATCCAGGTAGGGGGTCCGCAATTCAAAATGGTGGCATACAACAACGTGGCGGTGGGAAGGGAAATCATTGGGAGAAACCCCCCTCTTTCTCCTTTGGCCCTAGGGCTTCAGATAATCTAGGGGATATATTCTCTTTTCAGGGATGTCAGTCACAGACGGAATTGTTAACACCATTGGAGAGAAATATGGGGAATCCCGACTCCACTGGTATGTACATATCGGATCGTGTACTAGGAGATAATTCGTTGTTACATGTGGAAGATAAACCCCGGGGGGAAGAGGCGCCAGATTGATGTTGCCCCGAGATCAGGGTAGTTTCTTGGAATGTAGCAGGTTGGAGGGCTAAGGCAATGGATAGGGAAGTTTTGTCCTTTCTCATGGGGAACGATATCATATGCTTGCAAGAGACCTGGCATCAGGGCCAAGGTTTTTTTGCCTGAGTATGATGCTTTTATTTTAGATGCTATAACTACTGGGAAGGACCACTCTAGTGGTGGCTGTTGTTGTTTTGTCTCCTTCCTTTTATCAGTTAAATATTCCCCATTACTAGGGAAGCAAACGTTTGTGTGTGAGACGTTGATGAAGTTTCCTTTAGGTGTATTGGCTTTACTTAATGTATATGTTCCTCCCGCTTCATCACATTACTGTAAAGACTCCTGTTGGGATGAATTGTCGTCCCTCATAGAAGCTGTTGAAAGCTCATACCCAGAGGCCTGGATTCTTCTCCCGGGGGGACTTTAATGCCCGTCTCGGGGAATCTGATCAGGCCTTGTTCTATTTAGGGGGGGTTTGGTGTTTTGGATGATTCCCACTGGTTAGTTAGGAGTTCCACAGACAGGGTTATTAATAAGAGTGGTTTTCTCCTTGTGGAGGTGCTGGCAAGGGCAGACCTGGTTATGATGAATGGTAGGTTCCCCCACGATTGCCCGGCGGAATGGACCTTTATATCCTTGCAGGGGTGTAGTGTGATTGATCTCACTATTGTATCAGGAACTCTTTTCCCCTTGGTGAGTTGTTTTAAGGTAGGTTATCATATGGGTAGTGATCACCTCCCAACTGAATTGAGATTGCGAAAAGAAGGCCCGTTTAAGGGGGTGAGCCCGCATATTTATGATTTGGCCCCTCAGAATAGTGTAGGGGTTACTCGCAGAGGCAAATGGAGTCAGGAGGTAAAACTACAGATTCAGAATTTTCTAGCTTCGTTGGAGAGAACAAGCTGCCAGTATAATATGGAGATAGCCCAGGATCTGGAGGAGCTCTTGGCAGGGTACCAGGATATAGTAGAAGAGATGAAGTGTTTTATTAAGCCAGAGAAAGTGGGTAGACCATGTAGGACTAGAGCTCAGTCTCAGCCCTGGTATGACGTGGAATGCCATCAGATGCGGAAATTACTACGGCAAATATATCGCTAATTTAGGAGAGGACATTCTAACCCCAAGTTATATATTCAAACGAGGGCCAAGTATAAGGCACTGATATTGGGGGAAAAGAGGCAATATTATCTTCGGCAATGGGAGGAGATTGAAAGTGCAGCTAAAAGAAAGAATTCAGGGCCTTTTGGAAGTTAATAAGGAATGGTATTAGGGAAAGGAAGGAAAGCTGCAATAAAGTATCTGCAGCAAGGTGGAAAGAGCACTTCTCGGATATGTATATGATGGACCCTGCCCCTCCTGTCCCCCTTATAGTTCTCAGTGATCTACCAAGTTGATCTCCAGTTTCACCAGAGGAGCTCATTGAGATAACTGAGGGCTTAAAGTCAGGGAAGGCACCGGAACTAGATGGTCTCCCTGCTGAGATCTTTAAAATAGATGTGGCTTGGTGGGCCTCAGTGTTAGCCCAACTTTTTACAGGGATTAATCTCACGGGGGAGCTTCTGGGTACCTGGGAGCAGGCTGAGGTAGTCCCTAAAAATACGAAGGGCTCACCGGAAGAACCGGGGAATTTTAGGCCAATTAGCCTTTAAAGTGTTGGGGCCAAAATATATGCTAGGTACTTGTTGAATAAACTGGGAAAATGGTTGCAGGAGGAAGAAATTTTAAGAGAGGAACAGAATGGCTTTAGGGCAAGTCGCTCTACATTAGATCATTGTTTGGTCCTGAGCCATCTGGTTAGTAAGTATTATCGCGCGACAGGGCTTTATGCAGCATTTGTAGACCTAAGAGCTGCGTTTGATCTGGTCTCCAGAAGCCATCTTTGGGGGAAACTCTATGAGACATCTATAGATAGGAGGCTCTTGGGCCTCATACAGAGGTTATATACTAATACCTCACTGCAGGTCAGATTAGATTTAAGGGTCTCATTGTCTAAGGTCATTCTGACTAGGTGCGGGGTCAAGCAGGGGTGTGTGCTGACCCCACGCTTTTTAATATCTATCTGAATGACCTGATAACGGCAGTCTCCTTTTTGGACAACCATCCCCCTAGAATTGGAACCACCAAGGTGGCTATTTTGTTATATGTGGATGACACTGTCCTTCTTTCAAGGACGCGGGTAAGGCTGCTGAGGCAGTTACAGGCATTGGATGACTTTTGTACCTGAATATTTTGGGAGATTAACTATAATAAAACTAAAATAATGATTTTCTCTCCCAGGCGGAAGTCCTACAGATGGCGTCTAGGCAAATTTGACCTAGAGGAGGTTAATGTTTACAAATATCTGGGCTTGATTTTCCAGGCCAATGGCACCTGGGGAGTTCATTTTAGGGCGGCTTGTAGACAGGCGGATACATTAGGGAGAGCAATTGGCCGCTATTTTAGGGCCAATGGGAGTTCTCTTTTGGCCCCAGCTATGAGGGTCTATAGGTCCAAGAGTGTTGCTCAGCTTTTGTATGGGGCCCAATTGTGGGCATTGGGGAAGTGCACTTTGTTGGAACCTGTCCAGACTAAATTTTTGAAATCAATGCTTGCTCTCCCTAATCACGCACCTAGTTGCGCAGTCCATCTTGAATGTGGGGTTGTCACCTTGGAAACCCACGTCTGGCTACTTACAATAGGTTATTGGCTCAAATTGCATTTTGGGCTAACTGCCCCATTGGCATCTCGCACTCTCGAAGATGGTCCTTATAATGTCTAGGCAACTCAGGTCAAAAAGAAATTGATTAGAGTTGGGCTTGCCAAGGATACTTTACTTACCTTGGGATATACTGGGGCACGGAGAGTGGTTCGCCAGAAATTGCTTGATATATATGTGCAATCTGAAATGGCTACCATGAGGGAAAAGGAGACAATGATAGAGTTATTATTATTATTATTAACAAACATTTATATAGCGCCAGCAGTGTACCTGGCACTTTACAAAGTAATAAAATAGACACGGTCCCTGCCCCTAGGGCTTACAATCTGAGAGACAGGAGCTGGGGGAGAGACTTAGGAAGGGGAACAGAGGGAGAGACAAGGGGTCTAACATTCATGAAGATGCGAGGTCTCAAGTGCACGTACTTGGCTTGGTTACGATGAGAATGACAGCAGGCAGGTCCATGTTGCAAGGATAAGGGTAAACCGATCGTAGGTATAGGAATAGTGGCTCAGCAGGATAAAGAGTCAGACAGAGCAGAGCGAAAGAGGTGAGTTTTAAGGAGAGATTTGAAGGTATGAAGGGAGGGGGCAAGGCGGATGTGGACAGGGAGGGAGTTCCAGGCATGGGGGGCAGCAAGTGAGAAGGGACGAAGGCGCTTAGGGGAGCAGGGAAGGCGTGGAAGGGTGAGAGAAGGGACAGAGGAGGAGCGAAGTGCACGGGCTGGAGTATGGAGGGCGATAAGTGCAGAGAGGTAGGGGGGAGCAAGGTTGTGAAGAGCTTTATAGGTGAAGACTAGGAGCTTGTGCAGGATTCGTTCAGGAAGGGGAAGCCAGTGAAGCGAAGAGAGGAGGGGCTGCACATGGTCGAAGCGACTGGCGAGGTAGATGACCCTGGCAGCAGAGTTTTGGACAGAGATGAGGGGAGAAAGGTGAGACCGGGGAAGGCCAGTGAGAAGGAGGTTACAGTAATCGAGGCGAGAGATGACCAGAGCATGAACAAGAGTTTTGGCAGACGAGACAGAGAGAAAAGGGCGAATCTTAGCAATGTTATGGAGGGAGAAGCGACAGGATTTAGCAACAGAGTCAATGTAGGGTTTAAAAGAAAGGGGTGAGTCAAAGATGAAGCCTAGGCTACGGGCTTGGGGGACAGGCAGGATGGTGACTCCATCAATAGTTATTGACAGTGAGGAAGGAGAGGAAGGATGAGGGGGGAAGATAAGGAGTTCAGTTTTAGCCATGTTGAGTTTGAGTTGACGTTGAGACATCCAGGTAGAGATGTCAGAGAGACAGTTGATGAGACGAGCTTGAACAGAGGGAGAGAGAGAGGGAGTAGAGAGATAGAGTTGAGTGTCATCAGCATAGAGGTGGTATTGGAAGCCATGGGAGGCAATGAGTTTGCCTAAGGATGAGGTATAGATCGAGAAGAGGAGAGGGCCAAGAACAGAGCCTTGAGGAACACCAACTGAGAGGGGGAAGGAGGAGGAGGCGGAGTTGGAGAGAGACACATTAAAGGAGCGGTCAGAGAGGTAGGAGGAGAACCAGTTATGGACAGAGCCACAAAAGCCAAGGGAGTGAAGGGAATCCAGCAAGAGTGAGTGGTCAACAGTATCGAAGGCAGCAGAGAGATCAAGGAGGACAAGAATGGAATAGAGACGTTTAGATTTAGCCACCAGAAGATCGTTGGTGATCTTAGCGAGAGCAGTTTCAGTAGAATGAAGGGGGCGGAAGCCAGATTGGAGGGGGTCAAGGGAGGAGTTGGAGGATAGGAAGTCAAGGCAGCGGGAGTAGACAACACGTTCAAGCAGCTTGGAAGCAAAAGGAAGGAGTGAGACAGGACGATAGCTAGAAGGGTCAGAGGGGTCAAGAGTGGACTTTTTGAGAATAGGAGAGACTGTGGCATGTTTGAAGGCAGAAGGGAAAGAGCCAGTAGAGAGGGAGAGGTTGATGATGTGCAGGAAGGAAGGGGCGACAGTGGGAGTAATGGAGGTGAGGAGGCGGGAAGGAATGGGATCAAGGGGGCAAGTGGAAGGGTTGGAGGAGGAGAGCAGAGAGGAGATTTCCTTAAGGGAGGCAGGGGAGAAGGAGGACATGAGAGAAGGAGGGGGAGGAGGGAGAGGGGTGGGAGTGGGAAGAGAGGAGTGGGAAGCGATGTCGAGGCGGATCTTGTCTATCTTGGAGGTGAAGAAGGAGGCAAGATCCTGAGCAGAAAGGGAAGAAGGAGGGGGAGGACAGGGAGGCTTGAGGAGGGAGTCAAAGGTAGAGAACAGGCGGCGAGGGTCCCGAGAACAGGACTCAATGCGGGAGGCATAGTAGTGTTGTCTAGCAAGGGAGATAGCAGAAGTAAGGGTGGAGAGACAGAATTTGAAGTGAAGGAAGTCAGCGTGAGAATGGGATTTGCGCCAGAGTCGTTCAGCAGCACGAGTGCAAGAACGGAGGTGGCGGATACTAGGGGTGAGCCAAGGACGGGGGTTGTGGGAGAAGGCAGGGCGGGAAGAGAGAGGGGCATGGGAGTCAAGTGTGGAGGAGAGAGAGGCGTTGAGAGCAGAGACAGCGGAGTCAGGGGAGGAGGAAGAGAAGACTGTAGGAAGAAGGGGAGAGAGAGAGGAGGCAAAGTCCAGGGGATCAATAGCTTGAAGGTCACGGAAGGGGCGTAGAGAAGGGGAAGAGGAGGGGGGACAGTGGGAAATGTTGAAAGAGGCAAGGAAGTGGTCTGATATAGGATGAGGATCGAAGGAGAGATCAGCGACAGAGCAGTTTCTAGAGAGGACAAGATCAAGAGAATGGCCATTAGTATGGGTGGGGGAGTTGGTCCAAAGGTGGAGGTTGAAGGAGGAGGCTAGGGAGAGGAAGCGAGAGACTGAGGGCTGAGATGGGTCATCAACATGAATGTTGAAGTCACCAAGGATGAGAGTGGGGATATCAACAGAGAGGAAGAAAGTGAGCCAGGACTCAAAGTCAGAAAGAAAGGAAGAGAGAGGACCAGGGGGACGGTAGATGACAGCAACACGTAGATGGAGGGGGGAGTAGAGGCGCACGGAGTGAGCCTCAAAGGTATGGAAGGAGAGAGAGGGGGGAGGAGAAATTGGTTGGAACTGACAGGATTTAGCAAGAAGGAGGCCCACCCCACCACCCCGTCCTTCAGGGCGGGGTTGGTGAGAGAAGGAGAGACCCCCACAGGAGAGGGTAGCAGGCGTGACAGAGTCCGAGGGAGTGATCCAAGTTTCGGTAAGGGCAAGGAGCTGGAGGGAGCGAGAAAGGAAGAGATCATGGATATAGGGAGCTTTACTGACAGATGAGCTACAGTTCCAGAGTTTATGGGTTTGTACGAATATACGCAGTTACTGCCATCTTATAAGCAACTCCATCTCCCTCTGCAGGTCCGCAGGTGCTTTGCCATGGCGCGAATGAATGTATTCCCCACTGTAGTTACTGAGGGTCGCTGTAGGGGTCTCCCCCCATCTTTATGCTTCTGTGACTGTTCCCCTGGAGTGATTGGCTCCTTGGAACATCTTTTGTTAAATTGTAGTAAAGTACGGGACCTTAGGGACAGGTGGTTGTCATCTTGTCTTAATGATTGCTCCGTACGGTTAGCTACTTCCCCCATGATTGTGCTTCTGGAAGGGCGGGATGGAGAACTTGCCAAGAAGGTGGCTTACTTCCTTTATAATGTATTACGTAACAGAAGAGATGACAAGAAGGAGTAATGGGGCGGGGGGGATGCCTTGATCTCGGGGTGGCTTTCTCTACCTCCAATATTGTACTATTTCTTTGTATGTTTTTATTATATATTTCTCTTTTTAATTATTTTTAATCTCTATTTATGTTTGTCTATGTTATGGCATTTGCTGATCATTAAAATGTATATTATATGCTATCTGTGACCAGCAGCATTGGTCACAGATAGTAAAGTTCTTAAAGAGACATACAGTCTCCCTCTGTTCCATTCTTCTTCCTTCGGGTGCTGCTGACTCCCCACAAACAGCTTCTCCTCTTTCCCATTGTTCCACAGTGCTGTCATCACTGCTTTACAGCCGCCGCCCCTTCCTACACAGCCACTTCCATTGCTATTGGCTAGAGCTGAAACAAATATTCAGGTTCATTGAATCTGATCATACTATTGTGAAATGAATTCACAAAACCTTCCTTTCTCTTTGTCAGCTGAGACTTGGTTTTTAGAGAAAGTAAGGTTGCTGTGTTGGTCCCAAATATAGGCAGCAGAGACGATGTAGTACAGTGATTTGGACCAATGCCACTTGTGGGAGATATGCCAGTTTTTGGACCCCACAGGGCCCTTCGTATATATATATATATATGAAATAAATTAAAAATATCCAACATAATATTTGAGGTACTAAAAGAGTTTAGAAGCAGACAGAAAAAATGACTGAGTCACAACTGGCAAACTACCTAGTGGGTTAAAACCGAGCTTGTCGTAGAGCAGGAGAAATAGAGAAGCTATCACATAGGCCTCAAACTTTCTAGGGGCCTTGTGCTGCCACTGCCTCAGATGGGAGTAACCTGAAGCATTCTCACAATGGACAAGAGCACTCTCAGTAGTTAAAAAGCTTTACCAGAGGCATTCCTTGCCTGGCACTCTGGGGCAGAGAAGCTGGGGCTGTGGGGATAGTGGAATGGGGCATGTCGGGTCCATGAGGCAGGGAGCATTGCCCTCCAGAGAGGTGTGCTGGGTTCAAGAGGGTGGAGCCTGGCAGGACCTGCCAACCAGCAGAGCACATGGGTGAACCTGCTGGGCCCCACATCCTTGGCCCAGCACACACCACCGCCTCACTCAGGTAAGTCTTGTCCCCACCTCTGGTGACCCCACCCAGCGACCCCGCCCTTCACACCAGGCAGCGACCACTGGGTCATGCAACTCCTAGGACCAGCCCTGAGTTAAGGTGACATGAACTTGGCCTTCAACTAGTTGTTCCACATGATTCATTTTATTGTTCTGGGAAAAGAACAAAGTAAATTTGAAAATATGTCAAATTAAAAAAAGGGAGTGATGCCGCACAAAAGGAGAGAGGCGAAGAAGAAAAGCAGGCAGGAATGTAAGAAAGCCCAGCACAGTTTTCTCTCCCTTTCCTCAAATTATATTTTGTTTTCACTAGACTGGGCAGTAAAAGCTCTCTGTGACAGTGTTCTCTTGACCGTCTAGCAGATGGATGCCTATGGATTTGTATCCCTTAGTAGCGTTTAATCTCTGCAGCATGAATTGTTTTGTAGTTATTTGCAATATCTTTGCCCACCATGCAATTTGCAACTGCTGCACGGAATGACAAACATTCTTAATCACACTATAGGCTGATGTTGTGCTGTAAACTCGATAAACGTAGTAAGCCCATTAAGGACACAGACCTGGAACCAGCTAGCAGATCAACTGGTTTAGCTGTGCCACAATTCTCCAGGGAGATTGGAATTCTCCTCATAGACATGAAGGGGCAACCTTTTCCCTACACAGCCACTGCTAAAATCTCAGAGCTGCAGTAGCCTTTCCTGACAGAGAAAATGTTTGATGGATCCACTCCATTCTAGATTGTAGTCCGAGTGGTGTTTGTCTGCCTTTGCTCCCTTGCCACATCCAAAAATCAGAATGGTATCTAGGGACCGGGGCCAGGTCCAGAGAAATGCAGACTGTGCAACTGCAAAGGGTCCTGTGACTTGGGAGCCCCACAAAGGCCACGAATACATGGAGCCCAAGAATAAACTTCAAATGACAACACATTGTAAGAAGCACTAGTGTAAAATATGGTCCCATAGGACCTCCAGTGTGGGGAGCTTTGGCCCATGGAGGGCACTATGCAGGAGAGGGCTCCCAACTACAGCTGAAACAAGTAGATTGTAAGCCATAGGCAGGGACCACTTCTATCTTATTGTTCTGTAAAGCACCAGGTACATAGCTGGCGCTATACAAATGCTTATAATAATACCCACAACGGGAATACCCACCTAGTTTGTGCTACTCAAAAGCTGTTTTTACATAGATGCCCTCCCCCCACCGACTTGGTGTTCGGGCGGGCATGCGGGTGGGGGGGGGATACGGCCGGTGGGGGGATGGGTGTCCGCTCAGCACTCGCAATACCCACTTCCACCCACCTCCACCCACAGAGCCCTCCGGAAAACCTCTGTATTGTTATTGTACTGACTTTGGCTATGGCAAGAGCTAATTGCCGTATAAATAAGTTTGAATTCGAATTTGATCCATTTTGTGAACCGCAAAATATTTTTTCTTTCACAAATGATATTTACAGTGTAAAACATATTAGGAGGAACAATAGGCAAATCAATCTTTCTGTACTATTCTCTAATCAAGAGATAGAGATGAAGCTAGTAGGTTTTAAGAATCTGTTTCATTTCAGGGGCCATCAAATTGAGAGCTTCTTCAGATTAGTTAAATTGAAGGAGTTTTCTCATTTCAACAGGCCAAAGAACAATATAAGTCTTGTGTTGCAACTTGATAGGAACCTCCTCCCCTTGGGAGGTTAATCCGAGCCCAACTTTATTGGCTGTGGACCAGAATCTCTTTAATGTTCAACAACATGTAGCAGGGGAGGTTCCTGGGATTGTATCCCAGAATTTGGTGGATAGTTTATGTAATGGAGTTATAAATGATGGCAATCTATCGCTCCACGACTTTTTGGATATAGATTGACCAACCAAATTGGAATCCCAGGATTTGTCTTGCTCCCTCCTATCATGAAACACTGCTGGTTGTGTAAATAAAATTCAGGACCCTGAGTTTAAAAAATGTATAACCCAATATCCTATTTTATGCTTTCAGGAGACCTGGGCGGTTGAAGTCTCGCCACAATTAGAAAATGCTTATAAAACATGGGTTTTCCCAGCAGTTAATTTGAATAAAAAAGGTCGTCTAGTGGGGGAGACTAGTTATATTGATCTCGACAGCACTTAATATAAAATCTACAATGCAATTAATAAGTAGGAAGAATTTTATAGCACTCTATGTGCTGTTATGAATGGTTTATCATTGAAAACAGTCAATGTTTATGTGCCCCTTGATTTTCTACTTATTATTGGGAAACCTTCTGGTCTGATCTGGATAATATTCTGGAATTAATGGAAGAATGCTGTCCGGGGTATGTGATATTGCTAGGGAACCTTAATGCAAGGATTGGCAGGAACATGGGAGCTCCTGTAAAATCGCAGTGGCAAGAAAATGAAAATCTTGCTTTTTTTGCCCTTTAAAGCGGAAACACGAGAAGGGTTTATAAGTCTTCCTAGTTATTGTTTTTGTTGTGATTTCAGTTATTCAGTTATATTGGGTTTTAACAACATTTTGACCCTACTTAATATGTTTTGGAGAATCTGTTTGTTGCTTTTAATTTACTTTCCCCCTCCCCCACTTGCTATTGAGAGTTTGTTTTTCTATTTATGTATTGTATTTTTGAGTCATGGTGAGAAGTTTGTACTCAATAAATCAAATCTGAGAGAGAGCTGGTCCAGTGAGAGCTGCAAGCAGGGAAACTGAGTCACAACAGCCTAGAGTGGGGTAGTGAAACCCCAATCCCATGACACATAAAAAAGGGGATGAACATTTATTTGGATTTTTATTTTTTTTAATTTGCCCTTCCCCAAAGGCTCAGGCTGGGTAACAACATATGTATAGACACACATATAAAATATACAATAAATCTCCCCAAAATATAAGCTATACAATAAACATACAATTTCCATCAAAACAACTCCTTGTACCCTGTCCCTGCTTTCTAAATGCCCAGCCAAATAAATAGGTCTTACATTGGGTATTTTCAGACGTTATGAGATCACAGTCAACCACAGTGAACCACGCTCAAACCCGCGGCGGGGCCAAAGCACCCTGAACGTCTGTTTGGCGGCCACCAGATGTTCACCACAGTGAATACCCACATGGGGTCAATGTCAACCACGCTTCCCGGGCTCCCCACGGGACGAGCTCTGAAAGCATGGCCAAAGTGATTCCCGCTGGGAAACAACAAAAAGTAACATCTGGATGGCAGTAACCGGCCGGGAGCAAAGAAAATGATTCCCAGCCGGGGTCAAAGCACGCAGCGTCGCTGCCAGGCAACCGGCAACAACACAGACCGGGGAGGGAGATTTAAAGGGCAATCCGCAGCAGGGAAACGTGGCGGGATGGAGGGAGGAGGAGGAGGAGAGTGGCGAGAGAGAGAGCGAGGGATGAGGAGGAGGCAGTGGCAATGGTGGAGGGAGCGCAAGCGGAGGGGGAAGGAGGAGGGGGGGTCGTGCTGCACATGGAGGTGGTGGAGGGACAGCAGCAGCAGCAGCAAGAGCCACAGGTGCAGCCTGGACGGGTCACCCCGGGGACATCAGCCGGACTGGGGGAGGAGGTGCCCAGGAAATGGGTAAGGGAACCCATGGGGAGGGGAACAGGGAGCACAGGGGCAGCCGTGGGGGGATGGGGTCTGGCAGGGCACCCGGCAAGGAGAGGGGGCAAGCAAGGGTCCCAGGAAGGGGCAGAACGGAACTCAAGCAGTAAACCCCCCTCCATGCCACCCACAGACACGCAAATGAGCCTGGGCAGGCGAGCCCCCAGAGGACACAGGCCCAGCCCAGCCGGAGGAGGAGGAGGATGAGGAGGAACCACAGGGGAGAAGGGGGAGATGGGCCTACCACCGAGGGGGCTAGTGGGGGCTGCGAGAGACCCTGGACTTTATACGGATCTGGGGGACCCTGGAGTACCAGCTGTAGCTTGCCCTCAACCAGCGCAACGAACATGTCTACTGGGACATAGTGAGGGACATGGAGGTGGCAGGGCACCACTGGATCGTCAGACAGTGCCGTTCAAAGGCCAAAGAACTCAAGACGGGGTACAAGGCCATCCGGGACAATAACGCGCGGTCCGGCCATGGAGCCCGGACCACCCCCTTCTACAATGCCCTGGACCGCATATGAAGGGGACCATCATTGCCCCACGCCTAGTGAGGTGCGCTGTGGTCCAGGGCAGAGAACGGGCTGAGGTACCCCCTCCCCTTGCCGCCCGAAAAGAAGGCACTTGCTCCAGGGTCCCGGAAACCCATGAGGAACGCCCCGGGACCTCCGGCACCAGCACACACACCCGGACACCAGCCCTGACAGTCAGCCCCCCCAGGCCGGGCAGGCAGAGTCCGAGGCCAGCACCCTCATTACCCTCAGCCAGTGGTCATGGGGGGAACACTCTGGCATGGAGGGGCTGGGTTCGGAGGGATCGGAGACCAACATAGAGGGTAAGTGAGCAGCCAGGGGAGGGGGGAAGGGCTGGGGGCAGGGGGGAGACACAGGCCGGAGCCGGCCCCAGGGGCCCCACAAAAGTCGGGACGAGGGCCCGAGGCCCACCTGGCCCCCAGGCACCCCTCCACCAACCCCCCCATCATGCACCAACAGGGCACAGGACACCCCAGCAAGGGACCCAGGTGGCCGAGGAGGGTGGTGCCCAGGAGGCCAGGCAGCAGCAGGAGCCAGCAGGTGAGGGACACTGGAAGGGGGAGGGCCTGGGGGGGATGGGTCCGGAGAGAAACCCCGCGGGCCCTCCAAGATCCAGGCCCATTCCAGGGCCGGGGGAGCATGCACGGTTCGATAACAGACCACCCCTCCATCATCCTACAGGGCAGCCAGGGCACCCACGGTCACCCGGGCCCATCCCACCGGCACAATGGATGAGGGAGCACCGGGCACAGGTCCGCTGCCGGAGAGAGGACCAGGCAGAGGAAATCATCCGGACCTCAGCAGAACAGGGGGAGCAGATGATTGCAGTCGTGGACAGGATGGAGGCGGTCATAGAGCGGTTGCTGGAGCGGTTTGAGGCAAGGGACGAGAGGCTCCAGGCAGAGGTGCACCTGGAGCGGAGGCGGGAGTGCCGCGAGCACAGCAGGCAGGTGGAGGCGATCAGGCAGCTGGAGCACTCCATCGAGGCCATGGTGCAGGAGCACTCCGCTAAAATGGACAGGTCCCATGACATTGGGACCTCCCTGCTCCTCCATGCCGGCACGCTATGTGCCTATGTCATGGCTCAAGCCCCCCCAGCTGCACAGCCTGTACCGGGCCCCCTGCCAGGTCCCACAGTGCCCCCACCCCCTCCCCAACCCCCGCAGCCCCCTCCCCAACCCCCCCATCTGCTTCCTCCATCACACCAGCCACCTCCACGGCTGCAGGGCCATCACATCCACCTGCCCCGGGCCCTGGCTGCCCGGAGGATGCAGCCACCTAGGTGGCCCCCGATACTCCCGGAACTGACACCACCACCACCACCTGCCACCCCTCCAGCCAATGAGGCAGCCCAGGACACCGATGGGGACACAAACAGCGGGGGGGAAGCCAGCTCACAGAGCTCGGTGTCCACCACTGGGTGGCTGAGGGGCCGGGGGAGGGGGTCCAGGGGGAGAGCAGTGTGAGGGGGGGCACCAGTGGGGGTATGGGGTGGTGGTGGGTGTGAGGGTGCACATGTATATAGGGTGACAATAAATGGGTAAAATGAAGTCCTGTCTACTGTGCTACTATCTGGGTGACAGGGGGGACTGGGGGGGCATGGAGAGGCAGGGCCCAGGGTCCCCCGGGTGCACCACTGGGGTGGTGGGGGAAGTGCTCTCCATCACACCTCGGCCTCGTGGTTGATGCGCCTCACCAGGGCATCCCGGATGCACTTGGCATAACGGCACTCTCCCGGGTTGTTAGCATGTACGTACAGGGGCACTGGGTCTGGGGAGTGGTTGGGCTCCGGATACTCCAGTGCTCGGAGATGGACCAGCAGGAGTTGGGCATTGCCAGGGTCCACACCCCAATGGCCACCCGCTGGATCATGGGGATGGGTGCCCTCATGGGGGTGTGCTGGCACTCTAGCCAGGGCGTGAGGAGCTCCGCAAGCCACAGCAAGGTGAGCTTGTCCATCCTGAAGTGGGCCCTCCAGGTGGCCTCATCCCAGTGGGCCAGAGCCCGGGCCCACCAGCCCTGGGCCCGCTCTGCGACCCACAGTCGCCAGTCGATGGGCATAGCGAGCATGACTGCCCGGTGCAGGGCCTCTGCCCCCCTTCGGAGGCACCCGGCCACCTCTCGGAGTGCTGCGGGCCATCTCCGGCCCTGGCTCAAGGCCTGCTGGGCTGCCCCGGACACCCTCTGTGCCCTGAGATGGGCCAGTGACCGCCTGTGAGCATGGTGGGCCCTGTGGGTCTGCACAACGCTCCCAGTCACGTGCACCCGCAGCCAGATGCCCGGGCGCACCTCTGTGGTCAGGATGCGCAGCTGATCTGTGTGGGCATGGTACCACTCGGCCGTGACCACCAGGAACATGCAGTAGGGTCGCGCCCTGTCCAGCTCCATGCTGTTGCTGGCCCCAGGGGATAGGGGCGTGTACTGCCGGGCCGGGAATGGGAAGGGTCAGCGGGTGGGCTGCCCCCAGGTGCCCTGGCCTTCCTGAGCGGGGCGGGTGTGGCTGGGAGTGTGATAGGGTGTACCTGCTGGCTGTGTGTGAGGCCAAGCACCAGGCCGGGCATGCGCAGCTGTTCCAGTTGCAGCTGCATTCCTTCTGCCATCAACCCATACCCCCCCCTCTCCCTCTTTGCTACACTGTGTCCTTGGAGCCCTGTTTAGATGGCCTGGCTGGGCGCTAGTGTCCTGCAGCTGTGCCGGGTCCGCATCCCACACCTTGCTCTGTAGCTATACATTGTTGTGGCCTGTGGCCACCTCGCCTGTCCTTGGCACCCCTTGATACCCCCTTCCCCCCCCCGGTCCTGCGGTGACCACCTGCCTCCCTGTCTGTGGTGTTATTTTCCCTGTGTAGCTGGACCATGTCTGGTTGTGCTTCCACCAGGCTCCCGCTTCCCAGCCCCCATGGGGCCCCCCATAGCTGGACCTTCCACGAGATCATGTCCCTGTGTGAGCTGTGGCAGACCCCGGCCATGCAGTTGCTCCTGGGCTGCCCAGACAGCCAGTCGAGTGCTTATGCGAGCCTGAGCTCAGGGCTTTGCTACTTCTGAAATGAGGTGAGCGCCCAGGATTGCCGCTTGCATGCAGAGACGTTGGGACTGGTTCCCTTTCCTGATGGGTGCATCCCGGAGATGAGGTGCTCTCATGTGGCCTGGTTCGCAGCTGAGACCATGTCTGCACTGTCTGTGTGCAGCCTGTCCACCTACACGCTGTGCCTTGTGGAGGGGGGCCCTGCCTTGGCCGTGTCCTACTTTGGCTGTATCCATGGGGCCCATGGGCACCAGCGCTCCCGTGGGGAAGTGTATCACCGGCTGCTGGAACTAGATCAGCTTACTTGACCCCCAGCTGCTGACTGCTGTGTGTCGGAGCCTTCCGCGGCGGAGCTGTCGGCACTGTCTGGCATGTGGTCCCGTTCTGATGTGCAGTTGGGGTTGTCCATGGAGGATCCCTTTGAGGCCTACTACCCATCACATGTCCTTGTTGGGGTACTGCTGAGGCATGATCCATTGGCCCCACTTGGTTCACTGTTCAGGGCACCTGGCCCCTGGCCCTGTGGTGGTCCCCAGCAGCTGGCTGTGAGTCATGGTGCCTCCCGGCCCCTGGTTGCCTGTCCCCGTGTGGGCTCTGGCCCCCGCCTGGGGTGCGGGTTCCACTGACGGCTCCCTCCCTGCTGTCTCTGGTGAGCACCTGTGCTGTTTGCTTCCCGGGGTGCATTTGGCCCTGCCTGTGGGGCCGGGCCGCCTCCGGGGTTCCCCCCCCCCATCTCCCTGTGCACCCGAATTTCTCCTGCATGCTTGCCTTCTCTGAAGCCTGGGTCCGGCTCTCTGCATTGCCTTCACGACCCGCGTGGGTCCTGATGAGTATCATCGGCCGCCTGCGCCCCCTCCGGCAGCCCCTGTCCCCCCCCCTTGGGTGCCTGTGTGAGCTCTGGGTTCTGGGGTCCCTGCACCGCCTCTCCCGGCTTCCTGCAGGGGTGGGTGTGTGCCTTTGGACCAGCAGCCCTGCACTGGCATTCCTGCCTGGCCCCCCTCGCCAGGGTGTGGGGTCCGAGTGTGCCTGTAGGACCGTTCCCGGCCCACGCGTGGTTCTGTGTGGGCTCCCGCTGTGCCTCGGGACTGAGCTCCTAGGGGGCCCCCGTTCCAGGACTGCCTGTGTGTTGGACTTGCAGCCGTTGGGTTGCTTCCCCCCAAGGCACCTCGCCACATTTGTCTGTTGTGCACGGGGGCTGTTGCCGGACTGTTCAGGGCACCCTTTCCCCATCCTAACTGTCCTGCTTGTGCTGGGACCTGCTTGGTCGCTCTCCTCTGCTGGGATGTTTCGGCTCTCTTTGTGTCTCTGCCTGAGCATGGGGGAGCTTCCTTCCTCCTTCCTGCACACACCGAGTCTTGGGGCTTGGTATAGATCTGGGCATTTCCTGTACTACCTGTGTTTCCTAATAAGTCGACTTGAACATGCTTCTGTGTCCTGCCTGTTTCTTACTGCTTGGGTACTGGCCCCCACTGTGCCAGCTGCATTGGCCTACTGGATGCACGGCTCTCCCGCTCTGTGCATTTTCACTCCTGCGGTGTTGGGGGGTTCCGTGTGGCCTGTTCTGCTGTGGGTGTTGTGGTCCCAGTTGCCTGTGTCCTGCCCTGCCCCTGTGCCGTTTCCCCCCCTCTCCCCTGTTCTGCCCCCCCCCTTTGCCCGGTGTGCCTTGTGTGCGATCCGGTCCCGCATGTCTTCCCTTCCAGTCCCGTGTGTGTGTGTGTGTATGTGTGTGTGTGTGTGTGCACGTGCCTGGGTGTGTGTTTGTGCTGTGTGTTCCGCTGTGCCCCCATTGTCTGTGTGCCTGTTGTGTGTGGTACCTGGGTGGCTCTTCTCCCTCCTCCCCCCTCCCTTCCTGTTTCCCTGGTGTGGGCGTTCCCTTTTGTGCCTTGTGGCTTCGTTTGCCCTTGGGAGGCCATGTTTGCCTCCCGCCCCTTCCCAGTGGCTTGTGGGTGTTTTGATCACAGCCGGGGATCAGCATAACGTCTGTTGTGTTGCCCCGGTCTGTGTTCTAGCGGCTCGATTCCCTGCCGTGGTACCGGTCCCGTAACGTCTGTTCGGGGCTTTTTTTGACCACGGGGGTGGTTGTTTAATTCACCACCACCAGGGATTCGCTGTGGTGAATCGGCCCAGCGTAACGTCTGAAAATACCCCCTGTCTCCAAAAATGCTCAGGATTGAACTTTGATGCACCTCCTAGGGAAAGGAATTCCAGAGATATGGAGCAGCCACCAAAAATGCTTTTCCGTGGACCATTGCTATACAGGCTTGGTACAATGATGGAACTTGTAAGAAGGCACTCCCAGCTGACCTTAGTGATCACAATGATGCATAGATTATGGTCTTTTAGATGTGCCTTCTGTTCTGTTTATGGTTTGTTGCCAGTTATTTTCAAAGTAAATACAAAATGTAAACCTCACTTTTTACTTCAGCAGCAAGGAAAAAACAACTAGACATGCAAAGGGTCAGTTAAGGAGCAGTTGCTGGCCAAACAGGAAAATGGGATGTTAAAGTAAAGATGTGTTTCTTGCATGAATAACTTCCTAACAATCTGCTGAAGGAGTGATTTTATATCAGGCTGAAACCCCAAACCAGCATCATTTAAATTTGCCAAGCACCTGTGAAAGAATGCAGCTGCAAGACCCTGAGAATACAATGGGAACTGTGACAGTTCATTAATATAAACCAGCAACTAGATTTATTTGGAAAAGTCATTGATATAGAATTACACTGGAGGACGCCGTGGCATTCCTGAAGGATGCCAGCAAGCAGCTAACTAAGATTATAGATGTGTGTACATCATTTGAACTTGAATGGTAATTTGATAACTGTTACAATTTATTGTGTGTCAGACGGCATAACAAATGTATAAGAGTAGTGACTGCTTCAGCTTTTCCGTGTTTGCTTTTTCCCTCGCTGTTATTTGGTTGTTATTATTTTATGCTGGTAAATGTGGGGAAAGCATGCCGTATTTAAAATGGCTACAAACACAGAAGGAAACAAAAATACAAATCTTAAAGCAACAATCGTTATCAGTTACACTTTGACAAAAATGGAAATGTCTGTGATTCTAGATGGAATATTCCGACGTTAGTCAATAAGGTGCTCAGATAGCATGGGTGCTTTGAAGACCCTAAATAATCAGATTTCAACCTACTTCCTCCTCACTCCCTGCCTGCTGTAGTCTTAACTTGGGGGAACCAGTGGCAGAAGAGTGGCATGAGGTTGGGACCTATAGAATGGTGACCATACAGAGTAAATTTGCCCTGCTTGTACAACAGAGAAGTTGTACAAGGGTCTCCCAGCAACATACTAGAGGAGGACTGGAAGGTGAAGAAGAGAAGAACCAAAGTCCAAAGGCGAAAGTGTAGGACAGTAACTTCATTCTTTGCTACCCTACAGAATGCTTGTAGTTATTGGCAAGTTATTATTTAATCTCCATCTGCCTGGGTTTCACACATGTAACATGAGGGCAGTTTCACTTCCCCTATATCACAGGACACTGTGAAGCCAATACATTAAAGATTGGGAGGTGCCTAGCAGTGCTAGGTTCAATAATGTGGTGTAGTGGATAAGGTGCTGGATTTGGACCTGAGAAGCCAGGGTTTGAATCCTGCCTTACCCATGACCTCCTTGTAGAAGACTGTTTTCACACAGACGGAGGTGGGTGGGTGACCCTTTACAAGGACACCCACCCATCTCCACCCACAGGGCCTCCTCTGGTTTACCAGATGTCCCCTTGGGGGGAGATGGGTGGGTGGTGGGTGTAGATCAGTGTGTGCCGGGAGTGCACATGCACAAACACCCAGTGCCCGTGGTGTTTACACGGGTGCACACCCATCCCCCCATCCACCGCTGGCCCATTCCCATGGATGCCCCACCCACCCACCGCACACCTGTCAGAACACCGGTGGGTGGGACCTTCCGGGCAGGGATCAATCTCTAATAATAACACTTGTAAAGTGCCAGGTGCAGTGTTGGCACAATATAAATACTTAATAGTAATAATAATAATAAAGTTAGGGCCGCTGCAAAATGGTGTGTGCAGACTGCCTAGTAAAACAGAAATATTTGACCAACGCTAGAGATGAAATTAATATTCAGACGAACTAACCCTGCCCTAACCCCAAAATACTGCAGCGGATAATTGCTACCAATTTTCATTCCAGGAAGTGTCCGACGTCTTGGTTATTTCAGATTGAATATTTTGGGGTGTTTCACTTTGGCCACTACTCACTGAGTGCTTGCCCAGTGGAAAAAGCAAAATGCCACCATAACTAAGGCTGCTTTCCCACGAGCCGCTTTTATGTCGCGGGAGCATGCGCTATTCAGATCTAGCGCAACTCCCGTCTCGTGGGAAACTAGGAATTGCGGCTCTCCCGCCGGCAAGCTCGCTCAGCGGACAGGGTAGTGATGTTCAGTATGTTACACTAACACCCCCTTAAGAAGGCAGGGCTTCCTGAAGTGCAGGCCCTGTTCTGCATATGCTTTTATTTCTAATTTACTCATGGGCCCCATGTATTTGGGGTAGAGCATAAATGGGTAATCAACTTATTACCTGCAGGTAATACTCAGTTTTGAGGACTGTGTCAGGTAGCTGGTGGGCTACCCAAGTACTGATTGGGTACCCAATTACCCATACAATTATTTTTTAAAAACCGTTACCGATTGTACCCATTTACTGTTTGCTGATCAGTCAGTTGGTATGGGAAAATAGTGAAAATCAGGATGATAATTAGAAAAATCAGTACTGGAAGTCGGTATTAAAGTCAGGAAATCAGATCTTTGGGTAATCTACTGGGCACATAATCAAATACTGAATACCCAACAATGGCCATTTTTACACGGACTTTACAAAGTAACAAAATAGACATGGTCCCTGCCCTAGGGCTTACAATCTGAGAGTATAGCCAGATAACTTGGAAAAGTGAACCATGTCCCATGCTGCAGGGGAAAGCATTAAGCCTCTCAGAGAGTAAGGCCACATGAGACAAGGCGGTCTGGCGGACCCAATCCTCCGCCCACCCCAGCTGACACACTTGGGCCAGTGGGAAGGGCAGTTAAAACACACAGCCCCCCTTGGCCATCATCACAGCCCCCCCATGCCATGGGTCAGGCTGAAGGGCCGACCACACAGGAATGGATGCCTGGACTCCTGCTGCACTGCAGGATCAAACTGGCTACTGCTAGACAGCTGGAAAGGGCAGAGGAGTGCAGGCACTCTCCCCTGCTGCTAAACAGCTGATTGGGGGAAGAGGACTCAGAGGAGTGCACACACTCTCCCCGCCCACTAAACAGCTGATTGGGGGAAGGGGAGCTAGAGGAGTGTGCATGCTTTCCCCACCCACTAAATAACTTATTGGAGGGGGTTGATCGGGGGGGAGAGGAGACCCAGAGGAGTGCACTCTCTCCACCCATTAAACAGCAGATCGGGGGAAGGGGGCCCAGAGGAGTGCATACATTCTCCCCGCCCACTAAACAGCCGATTGGGAGAGGGGGACCAGAGAAGTGCAAGCACTCTCCCCATCTGCTAACAGCTAATTGGGGAGGGGGGCTCCTTCTCCAGCTGACACATTGCATACCAGCTGGCTGCCCACCCCAGGGCAGAACTGGATGAATATCTGGTGGCCTCTGACCATATGATCCACTGCATTGCAGGCTAATGTGGGGTAAGGTTGTCCAAAGTGGGATAAAGTCTGGTGTGACCTTACCCAGAGTCAACTTCCAATACTACCTTGGGGAAATTCTTTTCTGACCCCAAATATGGCGATCAGTTTCCTGAGCATGTTTGCAGGACCCACACCTGACAAAATGTTCTTACAAGAACCTGCCATGTGCTCCATCCTTTCTTCTTTTTCAGAACATATTCTGAACGTCAAAGAGGAGTTCTAGCAGTCAATGGTGTTTTGAATGCAGTGGAGCCTTAGGGATGACTCTTGTGCACTCATAATGAGTAGGGGTGGGACTACTGGATCATCCGGTAACCAATACTGCCGGTATTTGGTGTACCGGCAGTATCGGATTAAACCCGGTAATCTGGCCCATTTACCGAATTCCCCCGTACCGGATTTTTTACATTGCGGCCATTCAAATGAATGGCCGCAATGTAAAAATAAACACCAAAAAAAACCCCGCTTTACTTTCCTTCCCCAGTCCAGGCTGCGCGGGTGGAAGGGGGAACACCACCCACCCACCCTGCCCAGCCTGGCTTTAAAAAGAAATGTTTTCCCCCAAAGTCCCGGCTCCGGGCTGCCACCGGCGACCCAGAGCCCGCACCAGCAGGTACGATCCCTGGGGTGGGGAGGGGTTTAACACACACCCCACCCCAGGGATCAGATCACCCTACCTAGTCCTACCTCCCCACCCAGGGATCGCCTACCTTGCGCTCCGGGCGGTGGCGGCGGCGGCGGTCCGACTCCGGCGGCTTCAGCGCTGGCTGTGGCTGCCAACTTCAGCGCTACTAGGCCTTCCGGGGAAACCCGGAAGTTCACCAGAAGGCCTAGTAGCGCTGAAGCCAGCAGCCACAGCCAGCGCTGAAGCCGCCGGAGTCGGACCACTGCCGCCGCCTGGAGCGCAAGGTAGGCGATCCCTGGGTGGGGAAGTAGGGTGATCCCTGGGGTGGGGGGTGTTAAACCACCCACCACCCCAGGGATCACCCTAGTACCTGCTGGTGCGGGCTCCGGGTCGCCGGGGGCAGCCCACAGCCCGCACTAGCAGGGACTTTGGGGGACAAAAAGTTTTTTTTTAAGCCAGGCTGGGCAGGGTGGGTGGGGAGTGCCCCCCTTTCCATCCACATAGTCTGGGAGGGGGAGGGGGAGGTTTTTTGTGTTTTTTTCCATTGATTTCAATGGGGACAGTTCCCCATTGAAATCAATGGAACAAATCCAGTACCGGTAAACCTGTACACAGATCCAGCAATCCGGTTTTTTAACATCCGGTAACTGGTAAATCCGGTAGCCGGTATTTGCCCCGATGTCCCACCCCTAATAATGAGGCTCACTGTCTCTTTTGAGATACCCTTCTGCTAGAAACAAATCTGTCAAGCTCTTGTCACTGATGGGCTCAATCTACCTTCACCATTGTCTATACATGGATATCTGTGCAAACCATTTGCATCTTTCTCTGAGTCTTCTCTGTCTCCTTTTTTTTTTTTTTCTGTAGGGTTGTACCATGTTCTTGGCCATTGCTGAATATCACAACCAGCTGATCTTTCACTCTAACTATCTTGTTTTACATGTTGTTGATGTTGTAGTATACTTTAGTGTCAGCTAGGACTGAATCAAATTAGTCCTACCATCTTCATGGTATTTTTCTTCATTTTCAGAACTTCCATCTGAATTCTGCCATGGATTAACAGAATTGCAATTGAAGTTCCGATGGAATGATTCCATGCAAAATGACAGTGGCTGCACTGAGCAAAATGGTAGCAACCTACACCATGCTGCCATTTTGTATGCACACAGTATGACCACCACCATTTTGCACATGTGCCATAGGAAGCAGAATCATTCTGATCATTCCAGCAAAATGCAGATCATATCATTTTCCAGTCTGCATTTCGCTAAATCAATCAAAACAGCTGGATCCATCAAAAACAGAATCTGGGCTGAAATTTTCATTCATCCCTAATGTCAATTACTTCTTCAATAGACAGTAGGGATGGGACTATCAGTATTGGATTAATCCGATAATGCCAATAATTGTCGATATCAGATTAATCCGATAATATTGGTATCGGTATATCAGTTTTTTAACATTGTTGATTTTTCAGATCTTTAACATTGTGGCCATTTTAATAACATCTGCAATGTTAAAGATCCAAAAAATCAGCAATGTTAAAAAAGATATACCGATACCGATAAATCCAATATCAGATTAATCTGATACCGATAAAACCAGTAACCGATAATTCGCCTGGAGTCCCACCCCTACAGCAAGTCATCTTCTCCGTTATGGTACGGGACATACATCCTGTCCATGTTTTGGTATTCATTGCTCCATGCATCATGAGAAGCTTTCTTGTTTCTAGCTTTTACTTTTTCTCTTGGGCTGTCTTGTTCACTCCAGCAGTTGATCACACTCTTGGAACTGCCCACACAGATAAAATTCTGTGATTATTTTCTTGTCCTTGGAACAGTTCTTAGTCATCAGTAGTATTATTCCTGTAGCTTCACATTCTTTGGTAAAACCTCAAGGGTTCTCTTATTTCCAGAAATTTGTAGGAATCATACTGAAGGGCATCTTCGACAATCTTCCTAGGATTTTGTACTTGGGTTTTGACAAAATACAAATCAATGCAAAAAAGTTCTTTTCAGGTTCTATGTTTGAAATACGAATACTAGGTTTGTGTATTTGGGTTTTGAGTGAACCCAACATTTCCCAGAAAATGTAGTATCTGGGATCTTGACCCGGACCCCCAAAACTGCAACACATATTCAACCTGGACCTGGGCTGCTCTCTCAGGCCACTGTTACACATGACAAAAATGGGTTCTTATAAGCACTCGAGATAATACTGGATGTTATAAATGCTGGAGTTTTATCCTGTGTGAATGCACTATTCCCCTTTTATGCAGCAAGATCTCTCAGCCTTGTAAGAGTCACATCTGTTGGGTCTTACAAGGCTGTGAGATCTCACTGCACAAAAGGGGGGTCGTGCATTCACACATTACAAAACTTCAGCAGTTATAACACCCAGTATGATCTCGAGCACTTATAAGAACCCGTTTTTGTCATGTGTAAAAGTGGCCTCACTCTCAGTGGTAGCTGCCTGCTTGGGGAGCCTGTAGTGAGTTCTTCCCACCTGCAGGGGCTACTGCTGTCTCAGAACTGCAGTCTCCAGCACTGCAGCCAGGACCAGCCCAGCAGAACCCAGCCCAGCCAGGGAGCAATGGTGAGTCCTTGGAATCTTCATTCCCCCCTTCTCCAAACAAGTAACCCCCTGCCTGCAAGCCAGTGATGCCCCTGAGCCAGCCCCTTTCCCTATTCCTATCTAGGGATCCCATTTTTTGCAAGCCAGTGACTCCCCACTGAACCAGAAACCACCACCTCCCAAGCCAAAATCATGCCGCAATCACCCTCCCCAAGCCAGTGACACACATCCCGAGCCAGATCCAGGCCCCATTCCCCCATGTCCAAACCAGCGACTTGAGCCAGCCCCATGTTCCATTTCCCCCTCTCCCAAGCCAGCCACATGTCTCACTCTCCCTCAAGCCAGCAATCCCTCCCCCCCTATAGGCGACTTGTGGAGAAGTATGGGGGGAACACGTTCAAAACACTCCACAACCAAGCTCCCCCTTACCTCTCGGACCTAATCTCCCTACGCACTCCTGCACGTGCTCTCCGCTCCTCCTCTGTCCCCTCCCTCACTCTCCCTCGTTTCTCCTGCTCACCTAACCACCTTCAACCCTTCCCTGGCTATCCCCCATGCCTGGAACTCCCTCCCTACCCACATCCGCCTTTCCCCCTCCCTCCGCTCCTTCAAATCCCTCCTCAAGATCCACTTTTTCCTCACCGCCTTTCCCAATGCCTGCTAGTCGTTCCCCATATACTTACTGTCTGCCCTTCTCTGCAGACTGCTGCAACCAACCTGATTGTAACCAAGCCAAGCATATGCACCTGAGACTTCGCATCTGCTTGAATGTTTGTTTGTCTTCTCCCCTGTCTCTCCCACTGTCCCCTCTCCCTGTCTCCCCCTCCTTGTCTTTTAGATTGTAAGCCACAGGCAGGGACCGCATCTATTTCTATATTCTGTACAGCACCAGGTACATGACCGGCGCTATATAAATGTTTATAATAAATAATAATAATAATAATATGCTCCCCCCAGATTTTCAGACGCCTTATAGAACCCGCTGACCAGCCCCCACTCCTGTGTCTCCCCCCCTCCATTCATGGTTGACCATGAATCCCACTGAGTCAGGCCCATGCCCCATTCTACCTTCCCCAAGCTAACAACCTCTCCACCAAACTAGCCATATTCATCATCACCCTCCCCCAGACCAGTGCATCCCTTTTAAAACTGGTAACAGACTTAGCAGCAATTTTTTACTGAATTTTCCTTTCCTTATAAGCCTGTCAGACTGGCAGAGCCTCACAGCACTTCTGCAAAGACCTGTATTCAGTGGGTTTTCCACATTGGCAACGATGGGGAAGATGCAGTGAATACAGGCAAAGGAACAAATACAAATACATGAAAAATACTAAAACTACAAATACAGATACAAATACTTGACCCCATGCACAGCCCTAAATCTTCTATTAACTATTGTACTGTAAAGCATAGCTAGACAGATGAAACCATAACTTCATGTCTGTATTGATCTGGCAACCACAGTTTATCTCATTAAGTAACCATGCCAATGGTAGTGGACCTAGGATGGGGAACCTCGGGCCCAGGACAAAATGTGGCCCATGGTAAGTTTTTTATGTGCCCCCTTTTCAGTTCCTGGATCTGGCCCTCAGATCTAGTTCCTACCTCCAACCACTGAAAAACTAAGCTTAGGGGGAGAGAGCAGAGATGAGGTCATGCACACAAGGATAGGGGACAGATCCATAACATAAATCCAGGATCTGGGCCTTCCTTGCTTTGAGTGTATCCCTTACACATTCCCGCTCCCAACTTTTACATGGCCCTCAGAGCTTGTCCTCACTTTCAAAGTGGCCTCTGGGAAGGAAAAGGTTCCGCAGCCATAGGGTAGCAGTCCTACCATGGGCATTCAAAATAAAGATTCACTTTGAAGGAGCCTCCTTTGGTTTGGACATCACCAATAAGAGTGTTTTTCAGGTAAAGCCAGGTGTTCCAGTCAAGCATAGATCGTATTTTCAATATCTTAGTGATCCATGAATGTGTGATACTGACACATGCTTTGCTGTAGTCCATCCACACCATTTCCAGATTTTTCTTCTATGATTTACATCTCTTGTGATCCTTCTCTTCAACCTCAGGTGGTCTTCAGCTTCTTTCTTATTTTTATTATTACAGTCAGCCCTACTCAGTTGGGGCACTGATAATCAGAATTTCTGCTGAAATGGGACAGAACTCTGGGAATGCTTCTTCCCATTGATGTTTATGCCGTTTAACTTAGACATCACCTTGTTTAATTGGGATGCAATATTTTCAAATGATGGATGGAGAGTGTTTTTCAGAGTTGCAACCTTAAACCAGTAACTGCACATGGTGAACCTTCTCAGACAACTTGTGCAGAAAAAGAGAATGCCACCTTTGTCTTCTGCAGCTATCACCAGCAATGTCCCTGGCAGCAAACGGTCATTAATTAGAGACAGGCCCCTGCCCTGGAGGACTTACAATGGACAAGGGAGGCAAGACAAAGGGAAGCGAACCTAGGGTGAAAAGAGATGTGACACAGACCCGCTGTGGCCTAGGACTCACTGCACGTCTGGCCCTACATCGCTAGATGTTGGCCTTTGATTGCCCTGGGGTGAGTAAGTGGCTGGCCCAGAATGAGTTCTAGGCCCGATCCCCAGCACTCATTCCAGGCCAAGGGCCACCCACATGGGCCTCAGCAGGCCAACATGTCCGTTTAGCCCCACCCTCCCCCACCACAAGGCAGGGACCACCATGGTTGGATACCATGGCTGTCCGTCATGGCAGGGGGCAGGGCGCTGGGGGTGGGGCTGCCTGCCCGCACGTCTGTTGTGGTTCCACTGGTACCCAGGTCATGTAGATGGTGGGACAGCTGAACATTTGTTCAGTGCTGTCCACCGGCCCAGAAAGGGCCTCCTGCTGTTTCCTGTCCTGGACCGGGGAGGAGCCTCTGGACCAGCCACATTTCTGGGTTTTTTACTGATTATCAGTTGGGGCACTGATAATCAGAATTTCTGCTGAAATGGGACAGAACTCTGGGAATGCTTCTTCCCATTGATGTTTATGCCGTTTAACTTAGACATCACCTTGTTTAATTGGGATGCAATATTTTCAAATGATGGATGGAGAGTGTTTTTCAGAGTTGCAACCTTAAACCAGTAACTGCACATGGTGAACCTTCTCAGACAACTTGTGCAGAAAAAGAGAATGCCACCTTTGTCTTCTGCAGCTATCACCAGCAATGTCCCTGGCAGCAAACGGTCATTAATTAGAGACAGGCCCCTGCCCTGGAGGACTTACAATGGACAAGGGAGGCAAGACAAAGGGAAGCGAACCTAGGGTGAAAAGAGATGTGACACAGACCCGCTGTGGCCTAGGACTCACTGCACGTCTGGCCCTACATCGCTAGATGTTGGCCTTTGATTGCCCTGGGGTGAGTAAGTGGCTGGCCCAGAATGAGTTCTAGGCCCGATCCCCAGCACTCATTCCAGGCCAAGGGCCACCCACATGGGCCTCAGCAGGCCAACATGTCCGTTTAGCCCCACCCTCCCCCACCACAAGGCAGGGACCACCATGGTTGGATACCATGGCTGTCCATCATGGCAGGGGGCAGGGCGCTGGGGGTGGGGCTGCCTGCCCGCACGTCTGTTGTGGTTCCACTGGTACCCAGGTCATGTAGATGGTGGGACAGCTGAACATTTGTTCAGTGCTGTCCACCGGCCCAGAAAGGGCCTCCTGCTGTTTCCTGTCCTGGACCGGGGAGGAGCCTCTGGACCAGCCACATTTCTGGGTTTTTTACCCATAGGGAGAGACAGAGATACATTCACAAAGTTCAGAAGCTGAAGGTGCATATGTTTAGTTTAGTTACAGGGGAAAGGGGATCCTGAAAGCTAGGACAGTAAAAGGAGCATCAACGAACAGTCAATGGGGATGGTGAAAGTACCCATCGACAAGAATCAGGGTGCAGTTGATTCTTATTTTAAATAATGCTTTCAACATTTATTTGTAGTATGGTGTGTGATTTTATTCTTTTTCTTTTCATTAGAAACTGCAAACTTTAAAAGATGAATAAAGTATAATTGTCACTAAGGTCATCTCTTTTATAATAGGGACAGCTGCTTATTCGGGATAGCTTTACCTCTCCCAAGGCATCACAAAAGAGGAGGCTTTTACTGTATTATTACAATCATCATCATCTTGTTCACATCACAGAAAGAGCACGTTGGCTGGTGTCTCTTCAGGACAGGGTTGGGAGTGGTTTAATTTATTCCCAAGAGAACCAAAGTGAGTCCCTAATGAGTCATGTTTATATGTTTTCAGGATCCACAGTCAGATTAAACAATTTCTTTTATGTGACCATATCTAGCATCATTGCTTTTATTTGAAATACCTTAGTTGTGACTAAGTATTAACAATAACAATGAGCGCATTTAATATACAATTGCCTATTCACTTAAGTTAAACAGACATTCTCTTAGTTTGTACTTCCTCCCTCTGGTGCCTCTTTCGTAATCTCCCACTTCCTTCCATCACTTTAAAGCTTTCTTTCTGGCTTCGATGAAGACTCAATCACAGCACCTTTAGCTCCGTCCAACAAGGTTCAACAGTTCATCCACTGGAGAAATTGGGAGGCTGTTATAGCCCAATGGTGATTTCATGCATTATTTCCATTACTCCTTCCAGGCCAAATTTAAAAGATATTTATTACCTTTTGTGCATAAGGCAGCAAGGAAGCTGTGCACTAGAATGTTCCATGCAACGTATATATACATATACGTATATATAAATTATATATATAAATTAAAGAGAGAGAGAGAGAATTAGAAAGCAACTGAACAGCACAACTCTCAAGGAAGTTCTGGATCCCAGGAGGATGCAGTCAATCAATAATTTAATAATTTTTTGGGTAGATTTAGATTGATAAACAGACGTAGATGGAAAGATAGAAAGCTGATGCTGAAGCTGGAGATAAACGTTTCAGCTTCCGCCTTTGTCAGTAGCACACTGGGTTTATATTTATTTATTTATTTATTTATTTATTTATTTCAACATCCTTATATCCCACCCCTCCTGCACTGCATCTCAGGGTAGCTTACAAATTCAAGTTCAAAAACAAATATAAAATAAATTAAAATACAATAAAACCCATTGAGGAGGCAACATAAAACAATACAAGACAACAATAAAACCCTCCCACCCAGTCCCTCACCCACACACACCCACACACGCCTCTGTCATTTGGGAACAACACGGCAACCACACAAACTCTCAGCATTTATGAGTAGAGACAGAGAAAAAGCATGGTGTCTGGTGTGCAAACTCTGCGGGGACTGGGGAGGGAAACACAGAAAAGGGGTGAGGTTGAACATTCTTGTAAATATGTTTTTAAACCCATTGCTGTAAGTATTCTACCCTACATAACTGGATACAACTCAAAGCCACTACTTTTCTACACGTGGGCTGTTGGCACGTCATCCATGCCTTCATAACCTCAAGACTAGACGACTGCAGTGCAACCTTGAAGACTGTCCAGAGGCTGCACCTGGTGTAGTACGTGGCAGACCACCTTTTGGCCAGACTGGGTCACCAGGAGCACACTACAACGGCACTCCAGAATCTGCGCTGACTTCCAATAGCATTCTGGGCATAATTCCAGATGCTGGTTTTGACCTACAAAGCCCTGAATGGCTGGAGCCTCAGTTAAGATGAATGGTGCTTTCTCCTTCTAAGTCCAGACCTGGGTTCCTACTTCAACCCACTTCTGGTCACATGGCTTCAGCGTTAACTATTTTGCCACTACCAGTGGCGGTCCCCCCCCAGAAAATTTGGGGCACTGCCCCCCTAGCTCCATGGGGGACCCCCGCCGCACTGTCTAGTGTTTAAAAACAACAACGCTCCGGCGCCGCCGCTTCTGACAGCAGCAGCAGCCCAAGTCTAACCTGCTTCAGAGGCTGCTGTCAGTGATCTCTATTTCCCTTCTGGGACCCACTCTCAGAGCCGCTCTGAGAGTAGGTCCCGGAAGGGATAAAAAGGCTGAGCTGCTTAGCCGTCCAAACCACGTTTTGTATTGAAAACGCGATTTGGGCCGCTGAGCCTCACAGTCCACACCCTCAGATGGGAGTAACCTGAAGCATTTTCACAATGGGCAAGAGCACTCTGAGTAGTTAAAAAGCTTTACCAGAGGCATTCCTTGCAACAAACTTTGTTATCAGGGCTTGATTCTTGGGATAAGTATTAGGCCTGGCTCTAGGAGGAAAACGAAAACCCTTGCAAACCTAAAACATAAACAGACAGGTTCAAACAGTTTGACTTATTTATTTATTACAAATATTTATATCCTGCACCCTCCTGCACATTGGCAGCTCGGGGCAGCGAGACATAGAATGAATCTCACTACACAAGCAAGGTAGGACCCAGACCCTGCTGTAAAGATTTGTCCCAAAGGAAGAGAGAGCCCCATTTCTCCTGTAGTAGGGAAGTTCTTGTCTCCACCTTCACCTCTACTGGAGACTGCACCTGCAGCTTGTGTCTGTCCTACCTAGGCACCTATCAATTTGTCTTTGCTCCCCCTGTCCTTCCAACCCCTTCCCTTCCATGCAGCCAGTCAAGATTTATTGTTAGAGGCAGCCAAATTCTGCCCTAAGAGGTGTGCCTGTAGTGCCGGCTGGCGCCAGAATCAATAGTTCGTGAGCAAAGTCTGCAAAGTTCTTTGCGGGCACTATATAAATGCAAGCCATTATCATTATTAAGGGTTTTAGTCACTATTCATCGTTTCCCTATGAAATCATGCACAGGGGAAAGGTCAAGAGGAAAAGGAACACTGCTACCCATTCAATCTTTCTATTTATCTTGGAATTCATTAGCTCTAAACGAAAGCATTATCTGCACAGCTATTTAAATGTTTCCTTTTATAACAAACACGGTGTACAAAGTGTACATTTTTGCATGGAACAGGACACTAGATTTGATGGTGTTGCTAGTGTTTTCAATTACTCTTGTTACAAAGAATATATTGTACCAATGAAATAGAGATACTGGTAGGTAAAAGAGGGGGGGAAATAACCTCCTACATTTATGCAAATTTCATTCATGACTATTGTAATGAGAACCACATAAAGAAGAATACAGTGCATTTGCAGTAGCAATCATACCTTCAGCTTTTTTAAAAAAAATCCCAACTGATGTCTTAAAAGACCAGTGAGTATTGTGTCATTAGAGGAACCAGAATTTCTTTTAAAATAAGCAAATACGTAATTATTCATTGTATAAAACTCTTAATATTCAGCCTGCTTGAAAGCATATAGACCACTAAGATGTTTTCTGGTTTAAAATGTTTTTTTCTATATTTTAAAAAAAATGATTATTTTTTTTGGTGAAAAAATACTATTTTTGTCACAAATTTTCAGGCTTTCACTGAAAGTCTCAAAATTGAAAAGTCCAGGCATAACAGTTTCTGTGGCCTGTGCTGTACAAGTAAGTGATGCACCCAACACCACATTTGATTGTCTTTTAGTGGAAAGAGAAGTGACTGCACCGCTGCAGCAACCTGGCCTGAGATGGGAAGCCACGGTGGACATGGTCCAAAGTGAGTCCAGCCACTCACCACAGGTCCCCACGTCTGGACCACCAGGGAGGGTGGGGAGACACGGGAACATGCAGCCAGAGTGCCCCACCCCTGTGCTGCTCCCAGCAGTTCGCTCCCTGCTATGACAGGCAGCCAATGACAGTCACCATGGCAGCAGGCCATGATGGACCTGATCCAGGCCAGGTCACAGCAGGCCACACCACACATGATGGCCCGCTGTGGCCTTTTTGCCATGATCAGGCGGACCCTAGCCTGGGCTGTGACTTGGAGGTCATCTGGGGGTCAAATCCTGGGCTAGGCTCCAACATGGCCTGGAGCAATCATGGGCCAACATCTGGAGGCCCCTCAACAGAGATACCTTGTGGTGGCTCTCATGGGTGGCTCGCAGGCCAAAGCATGAAAAAGCGGGCCACAGCAGGCCATCATCACATCTGTTTTTACCCTTTGACTTCTCCCGGCCCAATGGGTCATTCACAACGGGTTGACTAGAGGCAGCCATCTAGTGTGAGACCAAGCCTGCCTGCAGGGGGAACATCCTTCACTACTCACCTGCTTGCTGCTGGTGCGGGGGGGCTTGCCTGCCTGCCTCGCTGCCGCCGCCGTTGCCACTGCCGCCGCTTCCGCTGCTGACACCTGCCGCTGGGGCCGCAGAAGCCTTGCCTGCAGGGGGAACACCATCAACACCACTCACCTGCTTGCTGCTGGTGTGGGGGGGCCTGCCTGCCTCGCCGCCACCGCCGTTGCCACCGCTGC
>QEPC01006683.1:784354-813720 GCA_003113815.1 Sphenodon punctatus | reverse complement strand
TTTTTTTAACAAAAATCCAGGCTGGGCAGGGTGGGTGGGGGGTGTCCCCCCTTCCACCCGCGCAGCCTGGGAGGGGGAGGGGGGAGGAATTAATTGTATTTCATTCATTTCAATGGGGACACAGTGCCCCATTGAAATCAATGAAATAAAACCGGTACCGGTATGCCGGATTTAATCCGGGAATCCGGTTCTTTGAGAACCGGAAACCGGTAAATCCGGTATTCGGTAATTACCCCGGGGTCCCACCCCTAATGCTCACACACTTGCTGCAGCTGCTATCCAAACATGCAAACTTGCTATTACTGACAAAGACACCCCCGCCCCAAGACTAGGTGATGTGGTTACACAGAGACATGCACACACTTGCTGTTTGGCTCGCACACAAAAATGGTTTGGTTTACCACCACCTCTTGTGGTTTGAACCTGAGATTCCCATAGGCCAAAATGGGAGTCTTTGAGTCAAATCGTGAAAAGTGGCAACCCTAACACACACACACACACACACACACCACATGTCCCTCAGCACAGACCCTATCCTCATTCCATGTGTGGAGAAAGGCAGGGGCAAAGAACTTACTGCAAAGTCTGGAACTGAAGCTAAAATTGTGCTGAGGGAATGCTACCATGCAGCACACTAGCAGCTCTGAATGGACAAAAAGAATTAATATGGGGAAACAGCCCAATCAGCTCTCCCCCAAGATCTCCTATGCTGTTGAACTTCCTCTAGTTCTGGGTCCTGAACTCAGGGAGTGAGCAGGTTTGGCAAGCAGGGTGGGGGTGAGAGGTGGTGCTTTGATGTCCCCATGTCACAGTTTTCTATCAAGAAGGGCTTTGCAAGTGAGGTCTTTATTGGTGCCAGGCCCCCAGGATCTACTCTCACATTCTTATAGGGCCTGCTCTGTTCATTAGGGTTGACATCTGCCCATTTTTCTTCTGATTAGTCCAAGGCGTGGTGTCCTTCTCTGGTCGTCAGGTTGACATTGTGGATCATCCAGTCCAAGTCCCTACTCCAAGAGGGTTGCACTGAGCATGTCTCTTATAGGGACATCATATTCACATTTCTCCTCTCCAAATACAGGAATGAATAAACTTTATACAAATAATATTAGAAAAAACATGAATACAAAATAAAAAAACAACACTAAACAAACCCATATTTGTAGACTAACACTGTCGATCTTTGAGGTGCCCTATGTAGTCTCATGGATTTATGTGACATCCCTTCAGTTTCTCCAGTAGGGCGAACTTCGCATGTATTTTATTTATTGGTGCAGAATGTTCTGTTGGTTCTTCCATAATCTTTTCTGCTTCAGTCCTTGAAGACTTGGACTCTGCCTCTTTTGAAGCCTAATTTCTTTTTTCTGTTTCCTCCTCCTTTCTTCCTGGAATATGTTGGAAGTTTCTCTTACGAGCCACTTTTAGGACCAAGTTTTACTATCAGATACAAAACATCATTTTGTTGCAGTAGCTCAAGCTTTCACAACCCCTTATCATAGTGCACTCTTTGTTTGGCTTTATCATTTTCCTTACATATAGCCAACCAAGTCAGTTTTATCTGCTACATCAGGGGAGAGCAAGAGGTAGATTGCGATCACAAGCTAGTCTCCAGTTGATCACAATGTGGGGAAGTGGACCAGCCCCCTGAAGATCACCTCTAGGGACGAGAATGGGACTGGCACCCCAGGGAGTGTTCCTGGAGAGGAGATGGGCTTGGAGAGCACCTACAGTGTGGAAGGGAAGATATAAGGGGCTATTTCTTTCTACTACTGAAACCCATGATTACTGAGGTGCCCTACAGCTGGGAGGCTTGCAGGAGGGGTCTAGGTGTAGAGTGCAGGAACCAGTGAAGGAGTGGGAGGTAAATTATCTGAGGAAGACACATCAAGCACATGGATTGAGGGCATCATTAGTCTGATCCACCCCTCCGCTACATCAGTTCTACAAAATTAGGTGTTCCCATTCTCTGTTTTCTCTTTGGCACCCACACAGTAGGCATGAGTGGTTGCCTTCTGTGTGAATGCCATGGCAGGTGGGTGGACGTGCATACACGCTCCCGTGAAGCACGCATGCCCACCCACCTCCACTCATCGCCTACGCACAGAGCAATTGATCAAAACGACGGTTGCTTCGTGTGTGGGGATGCATGGGGATCTCAGACATGAGCTGCCTATATCTTTGGATTATTTTCTGTGTTATTACTATGGGCGTTTTCAGACAAGACACTCTCCACCCACTACCCACCCACCTCCCACCTTCTATACATGTTACAGGGCACCCATAATGCAACACTGAAGCCCTGCAACATGTATAGTGGGTGGGTGGTGGGTGGGTGGTGGGTGGAGAGTGTCTTGTCTGAAAATGCCCTATAACACAGTGCAATGTTTCTGAAAAAGTCAATAGGTAAGTTGGATCCCATTCTTAGAACAGGGGCAAATACCTGTCCTTTCCTTCTTACCCTTGTCTAGCTGAGAACTATGTCCTGCCTTGGCAAGGAAGTGGACTCAGAAATCTAAGCCTTTTCCATTTGAAACTATTATGGTGCTTCCTGCAAACCAAAAAATTCACTATTCCAGCTCCAGCCAACAAAGACACATAAGCCTTTTGTCCCCATTGAGCATGTTCATACCAAAGGGTGATAATCCTTTCTGTTGTCAAAGAGGATTACTTATTAGAGTGAATAGATCAGGGAAGGTCATGGGTGGTGTGTAAGAGACACAGGCAAGTTTGCTTTATTCACAAAGAGGACCAGTTCAGACAGGATGTAAAATATTTAATAATATATAATAATAATAATAATAATAAATAATGATAATAATAATATTTATGTAGTGCCCCTTTGCCGGATGGCGCTCAGAGCGCTTTGCAGCATTTAAAATACAAAAACCAAAAACACTATATATAAAATCAATTTAAAACAATTTAAAAGAGGAAGGTAAAAAGCGGAGAAAAAAACCACATGAAGAGGAACCAGCAGTAGATCCTCTAAAACAGGGGTGGGGAACCTCAGGTCCGGGGGTCAAATGTGGCCCTCAGCAAGTTTTTATGTGGCCCCTTTCTAGCTCCTGGATCTGGCCCCTGAATCCATTCTCTCCTCTGAAGCACTGAAAAACTGAGCTCATGATAATGGAGCAGAGAGGAAGGCATGCACACGCAGGTAGGCCATTTTTCCATGGACGTCACCCACCCATGAACACCCATAAACACCCATTGGATGGGTGTAAGAGTGCCCGTGTAAAAACCAAAACACCCAGGGAATGGGTCTGCCAAAACCACAAAGAGATGTCTAGAGAGGCCACAGAGGGACCCCCCAGGCAGACACGCCCACCCGGGGAGATGCTGGATGCCCGCCCGGGAGTCCTTAAAAGGGATCTGAAATAGAACATGGGTGCGCCGGCTCCCAATATGTCTGGAAGGAAAGCCGTTGACAAAACGAAGGGAGCTAGCACCACGACTCATGTAGGATGGACCAGGGTAAGCAGAGGGACCCCAGGATGCCCACCGGAGGGGGGCCAGCCCCACGGGCTGTGGGGGAAGAGAGAAGGGCCGCTAAACACAGTAGACCCATCCTGCCACAGGGCTGAGGATAGACTGTGGCGCCTGCACCAACCACAGCCCCCCACTCCAGCACAGCCACGGGGCACGGGGAAGGGAGTGCGAGCGACAGCGAGTTATGTGCGAGGGGACCCCACGAACCCGAGGAGGGGGGGCCACACACCAACAGTGGAAAACAACCCGAGGAAGCACAAGGCGGGCAGCTGACAGCTAATGGTTTCCACCCCCACCCCCAGGACAGCACCCAGACACAGGAGCAATGCACCACCGGGGAGACGTCCGAGGAAGGCCTCTGTGACAGCCAGGAAAGGCGCCCATGCCCCCTGGGAGGAGCATGAAGGGATCCCACCACAAGGGAGCATGGGGGGGGCTGTGGGGCAGATGCTAACCCCGATGCAATACCCCCAACAGGAGATGACCAGCTCCACTGCCACCACAGCTACCAGGCAGGCCCCAAACTGTGAAGCTGGTAGGCACCCGACAAGTGGTACCCAAAAGGGGAAGCCCTGGTCGAGGCAGGAGACCAGGGACTTCATACACGTGTGGAGGGCCAAAAAGATCCAGCATGACCTGGTGCGTAGCTACAAGATCAAACAGGTCTATGAAGCCATCGCCTAGGAGATGCAATCGCAGGGGTACAATAGGGGTGTCACCCAGTGCATGCAGCAGGCAAAGGACTTGAGGTCCAGATATAAACATATCAAGGACAACAATCTCAAGTCCAACTGTGACATGTGGACAATGGAGTTCCAGGAGAAGCTGGACTGGTTCCTCTGCATGGATGGGGACATAGTCACCTCCCGCTTACATGGCACTGCATTCGCCAGGGGCAGGCTGAGGGTGCTCACAACACCCCCCTGTCTGACCCCCCGAAGCAGGGGGAGGTTGCTTCCCCTGGCGAAGCAAGTCAGGATGTGGGAGGGGTCAGCCCCATCACACAGGGGGAGGAGGCACCCCGGAAACCCGCTCACTCAAACATCACCCTCCGCGTACACCCACAAAACCCACAGGGTGCCGGGCCAGTGGGCCACGGAGAAGGGGGGCACACGTGGAGTGGATGGAGACCCAGTATGCCTCCCAGGAAGCAGAGGAAGATAATCCAGGTAGGAACGCAACCAGGGCCTGGGGGGGGGATGGGCCCAGTGGAGGGAAGGGCCCCCGCCACAGTAACCAGAGCCTAAGCTGGGCAGCAGGGATCGACTGATGGATCCACATTCCCATTACAGCTCAAGGCACCCTGGAGGTTCACAAGGAGGAGGTCACAGAGGAGGAGGTGGTCGAGGAGGAACCGGAGGCACCCCTGAGAGCCAGGCACCAGGACAACAATGGTAGGCCACAACACACAAGGGTCCTGGCTGGTACTGAAGTAACAGGCTAACAGGCCAGACACAGGGGCAGCCCCTAGAACCAACTGCCCCCCATGCACGACAGAGAAGGACCAGTGACCGGAACTGATGGGTCACCAAGCCATACAAGTTAACCGTCCCTGAGGAGTCTGCGGGGGGGGGGCAAGGTGGGTGGGAAGACATGACAGGCCCCTAGGAGAAGCTGGAATAGCTTGGACCCAGGTGAATGCAGCCCCTGATGCGGCGAGCTTTGTGACCCGACAGAGGGGACACGTTGCACGGGACCCTGGCCGACCAGTAACAGACACCATAGGGACGGACAGGAAAGGGGGCAGGAACCCCCCCTGGCTGACAGGGAGGCACAGCTATGGGCATAGAGTACGGATGTGTGAAGCCTCACACCCTAACGTGTTAACCCCACTCCCACAGATGAGCACCCCGGTTCAGCGCCAAGAGAAATCGGGAGATGCAGGCCCAGAACAGGTGGAGGAGAGAGGACCTCAGCAGGGAGCTGCTGGAGGAAACCAGAAGGTTATCCGAGGTGCACACAGAGGAGCTCACCCTCACAAGGGAAGTGCAAATAGGGGAGGGGGAGAGGGACTGGCAGACAGTGTCAGCCATGCTAAACCGGTCCCGCACTGAGCACCTGTGGGACAGGTGCCAGACAGCCTCCCTCCACCATGAGATGTGGCTCGACAGAGCCAAGAGGGTGAGGGGACGTGTCACACTGGAGGGGACCTCTGCACGGGCCCTTGACCTCATTGGGGAGGCGGTGGGGCTCCTGCAGAGGNCCACAGTAACCAGAGCCTAAGCTGGGCAGCAGGGATCGACTGATGGATCCACATTCCCATTACAGCTCAAGGCACCCTGGAGGTTCACAAGGAGGAGGTCACAGAGGAGGAGGTGGTCGAGGAGGAACCGGAGGCACCCCTGAGAGCCAGGCACCAGGACAACAATGGTAGGCCACAACACACAAGGGTCCTGGCTGGTACTGAAGTAACAGGCTAACAGGCCAGACACAGGGGCAGCCCCTAGAACCAACTGCCCCCCATGCACGACAGAGAAGGACCAGTGACCGGAACTGATGGGTCACCAAGCCATACAAGTTAACCGTCCCTGAGGAGTCTGCGGGGGGGGGGCAAGGTGGGTGGGAAGACATGACAGGCCCCTAGGAGAAGCTGGAATAGCTTGGACCCAGGTGAATGCAGCCCCTGATGCGGCGAGCTTTGTGACCCGACAGAGGGGACACGTTGCACGGGACCCTGGCCGACCAGTAACAGACACCATAGGGACGGACAGGAAAGGGGGCAGGAACCCCCCCTGGCTGACAGGGAGGCACAGCTATGGGCATAGAGTACGGATGTGTGAAGCCTCACACCCTAACGTGTTAACCCCACTCCCACAGATGAGCACCCCGGTTCAGCGCCAAGAGAAATCGGGAGATGCAGGCCCAGAACAGGTGGAGGAGAGAGGACCTCAGCAGGGAGCTGCTGGAGGAAACCAGAAGGTTATCCGAGGTGCATACAGAGGGGACCTCTGCACGGGCCCTTGACCTCATTGGGGAGGCGGTGGAACTCCTGCAGAGGAAACCCCAGTGGGACGCGCCCCCTCCAGGCCTGGGTGGAGAGATGGCAGGCAAGTACCACCGGGGTGCCCCGCTGCACTTCGGCCAAGAATGGTTTTCCCAGCAGCACCCCTTCCCCAGTCTCGTTGACAGGGTCCCTCTCACCCACATAGCCCCACAACAGAACCCCCTGGGGCTGCCCTTCCGGCCCACACCTCTCCTTGTTCCTCCACAACTGCCTCCGAGACCCCCCCTCTGGGAACCACAATCTCCCCTGGTGAACCCGGAACCTCCAGGTGACCAACCACCCATGCCGGCCGCCCCACCAGCTCCAGTAAGCCGGACCACATAACTGTCAGGAAAGGGGGAGGAGAGTGGGGAGGGCATAGTGAAGAGCTGAGGAATGGGGGGGGCGGGACTGCTGTGTTGGGAGCAATGGGAACAGTAGAGGGCCACGGAAAGGGCCATGGCACCGGGGTAATGGTGCAAGACAGGGTGTAACACAGACCTTATGCTCCATTTCCGCAGGGTCCAGCACCCCAGCCCAGCATGAAGCAGCCTGTGGACAATGGAGAGCCCGGGTCATCCAGCCGCCGCTCCCAAAGGATGGTGGCTGCAAGGGCCCACAGGGGATCGAGCCCCGGTGGTGCACCGAAACGGGCACGTGGAAGGCCCCGCAAACAGTGACACCCCCTTGTACAGAACCCCTAATAAACTCTGTTTTACATTACCACTGTGTTGTTCGATCCATCAGTGGGGGCACCATGGTGGCAAGGGGTCACTCCATATACAGTGGGGGGCAGGGCATTCAAAAGACAGGTGCCGGAAGCATAGGTCTCTGGCTTGCAGGCAGACAGCATTGCTCCCATGGCCGAGTACAGGTCTGCACAGTTACATCAGTGGAGCACCGGGTATGCCACCGGACAGCCGGTGAGGTGTCGAGCCCTGGTGCGGTTCGCTTGCCATGGCTAGAAGGCAGTGGGTTACCCAGTGGCATGGGGCACAGGACTCACAGGACCAGGGAATCCCTACAACCTAAACAAGAGGCCAGCAGCGGATTGTGGGAACAGGCATAACAGGATTTATTGTTACACGTTACATGATATCGTGAAGGGTGGGGGGCTGTCAACAGGCCTACTCAGTTGCCTGCCATCTGGGCGACAATGCACCGACACAGAGCGTCCCGGTTCTCCTGGATACGCACTGGAACGCGCCACCCTGGACATGTTGGTAGAGGGGCACAGGACCCTCTCTCTGCACCAGTGGGGGGTAGTCAAGGGCAGCTCCCCCAGTCTCGCAGACATTGTGCAGGATGCAGGCTGCCAGTACAAGGATGGGGGTATGCTACAGATCAAACTGGCTCCTGTTCATAAGCAGGCGTCAGTGCCCCTTGAGCAACCCGAATGCCCGCTCCACCACGCTCCGAGCCGATGAGAGCTGTTAATTGAAGAGCCGGTGCTCCGCTGTGCATGCAACGGGATAGGCCCTCATGAGCCATGGGCTCAGTGGGTAGGCAGGGTCCCCTATCACCACTGGGGCCATGGCAACACCCTCAATGACATGGTACAGGTTGGGGGCTATCTCCCTGTCGAACATGCGTGCATAGAAGGGGGAGGTCCGCAGTATGCGAGCATCATGGCTCCTCCCAGAGTGGCTGGTATAGACGTTGGTAAACAGAGCCCGGTAATCCACCACGGCCTGGAGATTGATTGAGAACACCTGCTTCCGATTTAGGTAGTCCGTCTTGGCATGTGGGGGCTGGATGACAGGGATGTGGGTGCTGTCTATCACCCCTATGCAATGGGGGAAGCCCACGTCCTCGAAGCCGTGGATCACAACCTCTGGATTCCAGAGCTGTATGACCCACTCGAGCAGTAGCTCAACTAGCTGGTTGCACACATCGTGGAGCGCTGTTAAATAATGGTCACGGTCCCCACCCGAACTGCTCCCCAACGCTCCAACAGGAATCGGGGGTGGCCAGTCTCCACATGGCCATGGCCAAGCACATCCCTGGTGGCAGCAGATACCGCATGTTGGTTTTGCGCCTCCAAAGGTGTGGATTCAGGAGCTCTCCAAGCCGGGCCAACAGCGAGCAGTTCATGAGGAAGTGGTCCATCCATTCCTCGTCCATCCAGGTGGCCAGCATGTTCTCCCACAATTCATTGGTGTGAGACCGCAGCCAAGTCAGCCTCTGCGTTGGGATAGTGACACGGCATCCGTAGACATTGAGTGGCCACTGGGAAAGTACCAGGCGCATGTCCTGGGACAGCAGTGTTCTGAACATGGACTGTCGGCGAACAGCTACCCTTCATGCCAACCGCAATGATCCAGCTCGGCGCAGGTAGGCCACTCTCCTGCGCCGGATGCCATGGTTGTAGAAGCGGTGGCCTGGCAGTAGTAGCTTCGTCCATTGCTCCAACACCAGCACCAGGATCATGAAACAGGAGAACAGGACCATTAACAGGACAGCCCTCCCCTCAGGGGGCTCATCAACAGGCAGCATGATACTACCCACAACACTCGCACTCTGGGGGGGCCCACCACCGGCACCAGTGCTGGATAACCTAGCAGCTACCTGCCTAGGTGTTACATGGCCGGGGGACCTGACCCAGGCCCACACAGTTGTGACTGTGTCCCCTTTACCCACCCGCTCTGTGAACAGCCTCTGCACCTAGCAATCACCCAGCTGCGATCCGTTCCCCCTGGCCCCAAGCCCTGTATGCCCTGCACACCCACATTGTGCCTCCCACATCCCCTGCTACCTGTTGTCTGTCCCAGGGTCCCAGGGACAGCTGCACAGGGCAACCCGCTGAGCACACCCGCCAACCCAATCTGCTGCACCTGCACCCCGTTCCAGACACCAGCACCAATGATCTATCGCAGTGTAACCTCACTATGGCCTCTCATTCACCTCGCTAACACCACCTCTCACTCTACACCCCACACCCGGCCACAACTACCAGCACACATATGTACCGTGGCAGCCCGTGCTGTCTGCCATGTGATTGGTGTGTTACTGTGAGTGTGTTCCATGCACCTGATGGGGATCCCCCTTGGCGACCCACCGGCACGTCCCCCCCTCTCAGACCACCTGGCAGCCATGGGCCTTGAGGCACTCCAAGGCTCCTCTGTGGGCCTGGGGCCCCCCACCCCCCATGCCCCTGGAATGACCCCGTGTGATCCCTGGCCAGGGCGCATCTGGCCCAGCCTTGCTTTGGTCACATCACTTGAAGACCATGGCAATGTGCAGCTGTGTCCCATCAAGATACGGTGAATGGAGTGTCTTGTTAGCTCCCTGCTAGAGGCAGCCGTGCCCTTGCTGATCTGTCATCACTACCGCTGGAATGAGCCCGCCGGTGCACAGGGCAGGAATTCACAGGGCCTTGCAGCCATCCCACTATCAGCCATATATGGCCGTTGGCTGCAGCCTGGCTAGCGCTGCACAGCTTCTCGTGCCATACTCAAGCACAGCCGCTCTCCATAGGATCCCTGTGCAAGCCGCGGAGAAGCCCGTGGAACAGTCATGGCTGGGTGCGGAACAGACCCCAAGGCCGGCGGTGGTGCAGGGGAGGAGTGGTCGCTTTGTGCCAACATACTGTTGGGAATGCTGTGGCAGAGCCATGATGTCCAGCTGCTGATGAGCAACCCCCTGTTGGTGCCAGATGGCTTCGATCTCCTGTCGCAGTACATGTGGGTGATGGGCCATCCATTCGAGGGTCTGGCGTGCAGGAGGCATGCCAGGGAGCTCGGCTTCACCCTGCTTCAACAGCCTCTTGGGGACCAACCAGCCGTAGTTGTAGTGCCCTGGACCACGCCAGAGATCACGGCTGTTCACCTGGTGGCATGAACATCCAGAGTATGGGCTGGCCCTTCAGACCAGGGGTCCCCATGTTGCTACTGACTACACTGGCATCCTACTGCATGCCCGTGTCATCTCCCATCTGTGCTCGGACTGCCAGACGCTTCTTGGGGAGCTGGGTCTGCTACCCACTGATGTTGGAGGACCCCTGCTGACCGGGACCCCAACGACATGTGAACTTGGCACCTTCCGATCGGTGATGAACCTATGACTTGTGAAGGCTGCCGCTGCCACGGGGAACCACCTCCTGTCCTGTTTCATGGTGGATGCGCATATGCATTCTTGGGGATTCCACCGGGGCCTATTTGCCTGGGAGGATCTGGTCCCAGCCCAGCGGTTTCAGGAGCACCCTCCGGCCTCTCCATGAGCAGGGTGTCCCGAATGGCCCGTCCATCACATTGTCGTTGCCGTGCCTGTGCTGTGGCCTGCCCCAACCTTAAACCCCCCCTGCTCCGGGCCATGGTACTGTGTAACCCCGGCATTAGGCTGGCCTGTCAACTGGACCCCATCGCTGCTTCCCTTCACTCCAGCCCCCATAGCCCTGTAGCGTTCCGGACCAATTCCTCCCCTCTTGGGGTGGCTGCAACAGTGCCCCTGAATGCTGGTTGTGGGGAACGGACACGAGCCCCTGAGCACCCCTTCGCCAGCCTCTGTTTGGTAGTTCCCCCCCTTTCACGCCATCATTAATAAAGTATGTGCTTTTGCCTGTACCACCTTGGGTGCATTCGTGTCTGTGTGTTACACCACATGCCCCTCCCCTGGATGCAGCCCTGTCCTTGTGTGTGGGTTCCTGTGATGGGGGTCCTTGCAGTTCCTGCTCTGGATGACTGGGGCTATCGGGTGGCATACAGTGTTGTGTGCCACCTTGGTGGCTTGGCTGGGCCGTTGTGGTGTGCGTTTGGCAACTGTGTGCTACTGATGCCCCATGGCGGTGCTCTCAGTTGTACCCCCAGCACTGGGAGGGGGGCAATCAGCGAACCCCAACCCCTCCCTAGTGGCTGGTGTTGCCCTGGGGGCCTTTGCACTCAAAGGCCCACTGCTGACACTGCTGGTGTGCGTTTGGCAACTGTGTGCTACTGATGCCCCATGGCGGTGCTCTCAGTTGTACCCCCAGCACTGGGGGGGGGGGGCAATCAGCGAACCCCAACCCCTCCCTAGTGGCTGGTGTTGCCCTGGGGGCCTTTGCACTCAAAGGCCCACTGCTGACACTGCTGGCACTGCACACTGCTGACACTGCTGGTGCCATTTTGAAAAAGGGTGTGCATGCAGAGAACAGCTCCAAAGGGCATTTTGCACACGTGCAGTGTTTTTTAGAAATTATTATTTTTAGTAAAATAAAATGAAAAAATTAATGAAAACAGCAGAATTGATTACAAAACCCACCCCCTGGAAAATGAAGGGGTTTTTGGAAACCAAATCAAAAATGAATGATGTGCCTTCTGCACATCATTAGTATGTATGCTATGAGTGAAAGCAACTACATATTGACTGTCCAGTGATAATAGCTTGAATTCTCTATGGAATTAGAATACATCTTTTTTATATCAGCTTTGAATTTGATGCTACCATTTGAAAAATTAAGACACACAGATGCTGCAGTGGCTAATGAAGAGGAATGGTTTTGACAAGATTGCATTGTCATGGACTTAACTCACTCAAGGAATTGGAGAGAACACATTTTAGGCAGCAGATCCTAGCAGTGACAGCTTAGGACTCGACCTGACATGAATATACACAACTATCTGGTATCTGGACAGATATAATAGTATCTGCAGTACCTGGTCAGATACCAAATGGGATCCATTTTTGTATCTGCTGGTTATCTGGTTAACCAGTTTACCAAATTACAATTAACCATATTACAGTTGACTGACTACTGTTTATTGCATTACCTTTCAATTACCACATGATTCTTTTAAAAAGAAAAAAAAAGTTCTCCCTCTATCTGGTTTGGTTTGGTTACCATAATGTGGTAAACAGTAATGCATGGTAATTTGGCCAATGGTAATTTGGCAAGTGGAAATATTCAGTATTCCAGTTTGGCAGTTAGCCTCTGTGGTTGCTGGATAGTTACTGACTAACTGCCAAGTTATCCAAAATACTGGACCAGATAATTACCACAGATACATTTTTGCTATCAATTTCAGCTCTATTTAGGACCTAGTTCGGCAGAGCATTTTGGCACATGTTTAACTTCAGGAATGTGAGCAATACCATCTCTATTCAGGAAAACACTAAACCTGGGCAGAACTGGAGCTTAAAATGTGCTTAAAAGCTAAGCATTTACTTAAAAGGACTTTGTGGAATCAGGACCAGGTCTGGGCAAGACATTAAATTTCAGTGTGTGGGATCCCTATGTTAGGAACCCCCAACATAGATGTTCAGTCAGCATGCATGTGTGTGTACCTAACCCTGGGCTCTTTGGTTCTGGGTGCCGCCACTGCAGGAACCTGTAGCTTGCACTGAGGCTGCCACTCCAACTCAGGTCATCTGGAGAGATCTATTTCCTATTCCTGCTCCTCCATCATACAGGACATCCGTCTCTGGGAAAGAATAAGGAGAATGTCTGCATGTGGAAGTGGAGAGTGGGGAGATGCAACAGTGCAGTGTTCACTAGGCTAGGCCCAGGCAAGGGTCTGTTTCACACTGGGGTTGGATAGTTAGGGTAGGCTGGGCCTGATTTTGGAGAGGGAGATGGCAAGAGAGTGTGAAATGAAAGTGAATGGGTCTAGAGCTGAAACAGGCATTAAATTTACTACCTACCTGAGAGTAATACCTGCTTTTTCAGGTACCGTATCGGGTACCTGATGGTTACCTGGGCACTGATTGGTACCCGAATACCCCCAAAATCAGGTACTTCGGGTACTGATTTTTCAATTTAACAATTCCCAATTGATATATCTATATAATGGGTATATTGATTTGGAAAACTGAAAGATTGGTATGAATTTATTTTTTAAAAAGTGGCCAGAAGTAGTTCCCTAGGGTCGGAAATTGACTTTCCAGGTCAGGAAAGTTAAGAAGAAAAATTAAATTTGGGGGGGGAGGGGGACACCTAAAAAATTGGAACCTGTAGTTTTCCGACATTGGCGGTGCAAGGTGGGAGAGCGGGCTGGTGTAGCGGGACACTGCTGGAGCCACTGCCCCGTGTTTGTTTGGACCCTCGGAAGAGTCTCTCACATCCCTTTGAGAGCTCACCCACCTGTCTGCTGCCTGGAGGCAGGTCCCTGTTGGAGCCCCCAGTTTCTGCACAACTGTGATCCAGGGGGCGGAGCCCTGCAGCAATTTCACCCTCCCAGGAAGGTAAAGGTGCAACTGCAGCGCCGGAGGCGTGCGCCGGGGGCATCGCGCGGCCTTAGGTGCGGGCCAGGCGCAGGGCACTGGTTTCTTTGTTCTCTGCCTTGCTGGTTCTCTGAGCTGGGACTCCTACCTTGTGACAAATGCCAAGAAGCGCAGGAGACATGGCATGGAGACTAGGGCAAGATTCACGGCCAGACAGCTTAAGCTCGACGACTACTTCTCTGAAGAAATTTGTTCCCCCGGCCAGGGCCAGAGGGAGCAATCCCAGAGTGAAGGTAGAGTGGCTGCTGGAGAACCATGCTTCCAGACCCCTGTGCAGGACTCTATTTGTGACATCTCGCGGGGTCATCTTTCTCCCTTGGGGGCTTTTGGAGAGGGGCCGGGAACCTTGGCTATGGGGACTTTATCATCCCCGATAACTTCACCGGACTATGCTCTCTTGGGAAAGCAATGTTTTGTGATTGGTGATTTAATACAAAGATTGTATGAGCAGTTAGATCAGATTAATGCCCAACTTTTGCAACATCAGAATATGCTGGGAGACATAGTGGGGTGTATTAAAAAGGAAGATAAAGGAAGTAAGGAGGGGGTGAAACTAAATCATTTGGCTACTACAGCATCCGAAACGGAGGGAGGTTGGGGTGCTGGGTTGCGGCCTCAATTTACGGGCAGGGATAGAGGAGGGGTGGGGCCCAGGGAAGGGTGGCCCCCGGATATTGGCCGGCTGAATCCGGCGGCTTTGGCGGTAAGGGTTCTCCCCTTCTCACGCGAGCCCTGTCCAAAATGGAATTCTATGTACTTGATCCAATCCCATATAGTCAATATTATGGGTTATTATATGTCATTTAATTTTATCTCTCGATTTAACCTCCTTCCAAAAGTGGATTTAGCCCAGAGATTGGCTATTTATTTCCACTCTGAGGAAATGGCACAGAGACTATTTGCTCGTAGAGCATTGTTCGCTAGTTGGGTTTTTTTCTTAGCTATGTTCAGGAAAATAAAATCACCCTGCCTCCACCATTACTCAGGAGGGAGGGTTTGTATCAGCCAAAGAGTGTGAGGGACAATCCCAACTCTATACCTCCCATGCGTAGAACCTTTATATACTCAAGGAAGGTTTTTGATGGTTCCAAACCCAGGGAGCCATCCAGGCGGGGGGACAGTAGCATGGGGACGCAGCTAGTGGGGAAAGAGGGGTTTTCCCCTCAGCAGATTTATCAACATAGGACTATGGCTTCGGCGGTTACCCGGGATGCTAGCCTAGGGCAAAGGGGTAATCAGAAAACAGCCCAGGTGTTGGGAGCTGATGTGAAGGGTGCGGCTGTAACTCGCGCTTTGGATGGGTCATTAGGTGTAGATCAGGTGCTGGCTCCAGTGGCAATGCCTGTGCCTGAGTTGGGAGGTGGCCCAGAGGGCCTGGTTCTGGAAAGTGCGGATAGGGTTTTACACTATAATATCATTAGAACAGGGCTGCACCTCCCATTTGGAGGGAGTTCAGGAAGCAGTTTAGGGGGCATTAAGAGCTGGGGAGGATCTAGGTTCTAATGGGGCTCCAGGCCATGGGTCCCCGCAGGCGGATTGACAGTTAACCCCCCACCCCGGAGGGATCATTTAACATCTCATCTTGGAATATTGCAGGGTGGGCGCAACACATTAATGATCCTGATCTGATTAATTGTATTGGAAAGTTGCAAATCATGCTGCTACAGGAGACGTGGGCTGGTTCGCCAATTGTATATGAGGGATATAGGGCTTTTAGTATACTGGCGGTGAGCCAAAACCTCAGGGGGTGACTATGTGGAGGGATCGGGTGTCTGATCTCCATGAACCTTAGGGTCAGGGAGGTGATAGAGATACCGATCCCTCCAATAGTTTTGGGTATTGTCTTGAAATTAGAATCTTTGGTTATGATCATTTTTTCTGTTTATATCCCCCCAATGAATGCTGGGTCGCATAACCCTTTTAGTTGGGCTAAACTCGAAGAATCACTGCAGAATTTGGAACAGCAATATCCAGATGCTCTGTTTATCCTTGCCGGGGATTTCAACGCCCGGATGGGCCCCAATGATGGGGTTCTAAGCCAGTATTGTCAGTGCCCGGATTATTCTTCCACTGGCACCCTTAACTCTAGGAAATCTAAAGACCAACGAATTAATTCACCGGGCTTATGTTTAGGCAAGCACAATCTATATGTGCTTAATGGCACAGGCTTTAACGATCTTGAAGGAGAATATACTTATTTGGGGACTGCAGGCTGCTGCGTGGTGGATTATGCGCTGGTATCAGCTACAGCCTTGCTGGAGGTACGGGATTTTAGGGTTGGGGAGAATTTAGTAAGTGATCACCTCCCTCTGTTAATTGCTTTGTGCCCGAGGGAGACCCCTTCTTTGCATTTTGAGGAGCCCCTTGTACTAAAGTTCATTGTTGGAGGTTCATAGGGCCCCCCAAGTAGGATTTTACGTTAGCAGCTAACCTTTCCATCTTATTACGATCTCCTGAAATGATGACTCTCAGGGCGGAGGTATTGCAGGCCTCGAATAAGTCATTGGCAGTAGATGCCTTTAACCAACTGGGATCTCAGCTCCAGGAACTCATCAGGGCATCCACCCGGTCTGCCGGTTCTCGGAGGGTGGCTGGGGGGAAGCCTTGGTTCGATGGTCATTGTCAGTTGGCCAAGCGCCAACTTAAGAATTTGTACAGGGGGTACAGGAGTGCACATCTACCTAGAGTTCCACTGGAGTATCTTCAACATAGAGTGAATTATAGGAAACTAATTGCAGCAAAAAAGGCCGAATATCTTAAGGAGAGGTGGGATAACCTGATAGAGGCTGCTGAGATGCAGGACTCAAGGCGTTTTTGGCAGCTGGTGAACGTTTCCCCAAGAAGGGAGTCCTGTATCCCCGTTCCCCATTCATCCCCAGAAGTGGGTTGAACATTTTTGATCTTTATATGGGCTTGACTGGGGGGATGGTCAGGTAGAAAGCAATCTTACTAGACAGGTGGATCTTCCTGGTTGGCCTCCAGTTTCTTATTAGGAGGTGGATGCTCTGGTAGATCTTTGCAGGAATCATAAGGCCCCGGGCCCAGATTTGATACAGGACGAGTTTATAAAAGCACACAGAGACTTGTGGGTTCCTCTATTAGCAGGCCTGTTGTCTTCCATAAATGACTCAGGGAGGGTCCCAGAGGGATGGGGCATGGTGGTGGTGGTACCTATCTTCAAGAAGGGCTCTAGGAAGTCCCCCGCCGATTATAGACCCATCAGCCTCCTTAGTGTGGTTGCAAAGATCTACGGCCAATTTCTTTTGGGCAGATTGACGGAGTGGATTCGGGCTGAGAAAATCATCCACCCGGAACTGGCAGGATTCCAGGAGGGTAGATCTACCACCGAGTTATGTTTTGTCCTTTCTTACCTTATTTCCAAGTACACAAGATCCCGTTGAGCTTTGTAAGTTGCTTTTTTGGATCTAAGGGCAGCTTTTGACTCGGTGGATAGGTCTACCCTCTGGAAGAAGCTTCTAGAATTATCAATAGATTGTAGACTTTTATTTTTGCTTGTCTCATTACATGCAAAGGCTCAGTTAAGAGTAAAAGTGGACAAGCAGGGGCATCTGACAGCGCCCATTGATGCCCAGGTTGGTGTTTGCCAGGGTTGAGTTCTGGCCCCGACCCTATTTAATATCTTTATTAATCATATAGTTCCAGTGATGGCCGAAAGTAGGTTTTTCCCTCCAAGGTTGGCTACTAGAGTCATAGGGGTGCTTCTGTATGCAGATGACGTAGCACTCCTATTTCAGACCTGTATCGGCCTGATCCGGCAACCCTTTTCCCCTTTCTGCACTGTTAACAAATTGTCTATAAGCTTTAATAAATCTAAAGTAATGGTTTTCTCACCTAGGAGGGTGCAGCATGAGTGGGTGGTGGGTGGGCAGGTGATCCAGCGGGTAGACTTGTTTAAATATCTCGGTCTAACCTTCCATAAGTCTGGCTCCTGGAAGGAGCATATTAGATGGTCTGAGGCTTCGGCTAAAGCCCTCATTTCATCAATAGTCAACTTCTTTGCCAAGCTTGGCAGGAGGGCTGTTAAAGCGGCAGTAGGGGGCTTCAATACTAGGGTCGGGGCCCAGTGCCTATATGGTGCCGAGGTTTGGGCTCCTTTTGCCTCTTGTAAAATGGACGTGATCCCCGCTAGGTTTTTTCAGGCCCTCTTGGCTAGTCCAAGAGACACCCCGTTTGCTGCCTTAAGGGCTGAATTTGGTCAGACTGGTTGGCACCAATGTGCTGTCATTAGGGCCCTTAAGTTCTGGTGCAAACTGCAGTTTGACCATTGCTCACCACTTCTTAAAGGCATTAGGGAGGATACTTTTTTTGAATCCCTGGCAGGTGTGGGTAGGGGAGTCCCTGGCAAAAATGGGCCTTTCCTTGAGCTGTTTGGAAGGCAAGTCGCGGACCCAGCTATTGTCTAGGGTAACGGATGTGGGAAGGCAGGAGGAGGTGGCAAAAATCAATCAATCTCCCCACCTGAGCTCATATCTTCGCTGGATCCCAGATAAAAATCGTATGGCCTGTTATTTGGATTCCAGGAGACCCTTTAGGGATAAGCAGCTCATTTTTATGGCATGGGTGAATGCCCTCCCAACCCGGGTCTTTGAGGGCAGGCTGGAGGGCATTCCCTTTGTTGATAGGCTATGTCCTTTTGACATGCAGTCAGTGGAGACGGTAGCCCATGTCATGTTTTCCTGTCACCTTTATGACAGTGCAAGGGAAAAGTACCTAGCTCCGATAATTACCGAATTATTAGGGTGGGCAGAGGAGGATCTCTTGGGATATTTACTTGATAACTCTAACTCGCAGGTTAGCAAGGCGGTGGGTGGTTTTCTCAAACAAGCCATGGGGATGCATAGGAATTTTCTTGATTTCAAGTCTGTTGAGGGAAATTAAGTTCAGTGAAAAGGATCAGTAAGTGGTTTGCTCTGTATCTGAGCTCTAACTGGGTTAGAGCAAATTTGATGTTTTCTTTTTGTTTATTACTTTGTTTGTTTGTATGTCTCATTTGAGGCTTTGCCGGCAATAACTGAGGTTATGCTTAATAAACAATTATTATTATTGTCTGGCATTGGAAGATGCCAAAATATTGTCAGAACTTGACGGAAGCCTGATAGATGTTGGGAGTTGGTATATCTACAACAATGTCCAAAAAATGTTACCGGAAGCCAACATTCTAGGACAAGAAGTCAGCATTTTGGCACATCAATTCAGTCATAATTGTTATCGTTACAGGGTCAAATTGGGTACCAGACATTTTACAGGATACCCAATTTTGCGGGTAGCTTCTTTCAGCTCTAAATAGGGCTTTTATAATTTCAATGAAAAACACTACAAACCAGGGCTAGTTTTAGGAGTAGACAGGGTAGGCAGTCACTTAGGGTAACAGATTTAAGAGGATAGGAAAATAAACCAGGATTGCTTCCTCCCGTGTCTGCTAGGTTATACTTCAGCTCAGGGAAGAAGTTCTCCAGATTCGTTTTGCTGCCTTTTTAAAATTTCACTGCTGGGGGCATACACTGAAAGGGGCTGTGGGGTGCTGAGTAGCAGGGAACCAGGAGAACCTGCTCTGCAAATCCCCAATTGAGGGGGTATGGGAGGGGGTAGACTGTAGTGTTTTGGCTAAGACAACAAAATGTCTAAAGCCAGAGATGCTCCAAACAACTCTTTGGTAGCCTAATGCTGGGCTGCTGTTCTGCTGGAGTCAGACTGGAGCCCACACTCATGACTCATAATCAATCTCATTGTAACATGTAAGATTGAATTGTTATTAGCCGTTATCCCAAACATAGTGGAACGGGAGAGTTGAGTGCAGCGCATGTAAATAAGAGGGATATGTGCGGTTTACGCACTCGTACCACAGGCAGGCACAGGAGGAGAGGAGTTGGGAGATTTGCAGGAGATCCAAGCACGCAGAACCCATGGGAGGCCATGGGTTGTCCAGGAAGTCAGTGAGTAGAGAAGTCCCAAGCCACAGAAGCCCAAGTTTGGAACAGCTGAAGGGCACAGGGCCACAGAGGTGCATGGCAACCGAAAACCAACTTCAGCCAGGACCCCAGTGGATACAAGAAGGGGGTGGGGGTGGGATAAGAAAGATAAAATGACACAGACAGCCCATCAGCTTGGTGGTTGCAAGGAAAGCCACTGCAGTGACAAGCAGGGGCAGAGTGGCTGTGCAGAGAGGCATGGCCAGGGACATGTGAATGATTGTTTCATGCAAAGGGGGGGGAGGGGGAGGGACAGAAGCAGCAAGGGACAGGAACAGACAGGGGCAGGCACTCTGATGAACAGGGGAAACCCCCATAGGCATGGCAGAGAGGGTAATGTGGACAGGTGCTTCCAATGCATCCTCAGGGGCAGGGCCTTGGGAAGGACCAGGGAAAGGACCAGCAGCACAGGGCAGCCACAGCAATGGAGAACCACCCAATGGGGACAGTTGTTGAAGGGCCACATAAGGGTGGTGGGAGCCCATGTGTAGGGCTAACACAGTCAGGGTCAGTACAATTGGTATTGTCACAGCTAGTCAGGAAGAGACCATGTTGCAGCAAATGGAGACAGGTGTAGTCCCAACCCCCTGCCCTGGCACTATGACCCACCTGTGGTCCTGCTGACAGCCACCCTCCTCCCCATGTTCCACAGAGCACAACACAGTCAACAGTCAACAGCCCTGACCAGTCCATGAGTTCATGTTCCTGAGTCATGCCTCCACAACTCCCGCCCCCCCCAACACGAAGAAAGGGATCAGTGATGAAGGTGCATACAGGAGATCAATTGATAGGTCAGTGAAACAGATATGGGTAACAAGTTTCCTTTGAGAGCATCCCCCCGAACCCATACCCCAAAACATGCCACCTGCAGTTCATAATAAAGGTCGGTTGTGGTACAATGAAGGATGAATGTCCACCCGCCACCATGTATAAATAGCAATGACACCTAGGCTCATGAATAGGTGGAAGACAGGGCCTCTCTAACCCACACCAGGAACCCTAGATGGGAAGCCCCTCCATGGAAACGTAGACCCCCACAGGTACTGTGTGCACTGGGGTCCCAGAAGACAGTCCCACCACCATACACCACTCCCTGCCTGTTACCATCCATCCTTCCCCATGTACCCAGCCTCTGGCTTCTGGCAACTGTAGTGAGGTATGTAGCTGTTCAAATACCTCCACCTCCTAATGCAGGCCTGGTACCAGCTCAAAACTCTGTACCATAGACACTGTACAGGAATTGGGAGGTGGGGCATAAGGGGACAGGTTCCAGGGGCAGCAACACCAGAACCCCACCCCTGGCAGCATAGGGTGTCTTTAGACATAACACTGTTCGGTGTTCTGTAACACAGTGTCCTACCGTTACAGTGTTTAGACATACCCTCAACACAGTGTTCACCCCAAACACTGATTCAACTGTCAAGACCTGGCAGCATTCACTTCCAGTGTTTGGGTGAACACTGTGTTGACGGTAGGACACTGTGTTACAGAACACTCAACAAGCGTTATGTCTAAAGACACCCTGCGGGGACAACACACACCTCATCATGGTTCCCGCAGTGGCCCCTGCTGCTGTACAAACACCCCAACAGTCCTGTAGGTGACCAATGGTAATGGTAGTGAGGCAATGGTAATGAGGTATGAAGCTGTTCAAATACCTCTACCCTCATCCTACAATGTGTGGGAAGCTGGGGCCAGCATCCTCCCCCAGCTCAACAGGCACATCTGCAGGGTTTGGCTCCTTCAGTGGCAAGGGCTGGGGTGATCCTGTGTCATCATTCCTCATGGCTCCCTCATCCCCATCACTAGGAGCAGCTGGTTCATCCTGCTCGTCAGTGGACAGTAGTCCAAGGGATGAGGTGGAGGACCCCTCAGGCTCCACACAACCTTCTGTAGAGAAAAGAGGTGGCATACATTAATTAATTAATTAATTAATTAATTAATTAATTAATTTAACACATTTTTACATGCCCTTCCCACAAGGTTCAGGGCAGCTCACAATCCAGGCTCCACAATACATGGACATGTACCAGAGCAATGCCCACCCACACTGATTTTTATTTATTTATTTATTTATTTGAATTTATATCCCCCCCCCCCTTCCCAGAGGCTCAGGGTGGCTTACAATACATAAAATTATTTAAAACTAATTAAAAAAACCCTTAAAACCCACCTCCATAACCAACCTCCTCTCACATCCCTACCCCAAGACCACCCACCATTTCATCCCAAGCCCCGAACCCCGCCTGCCAGATGCCTTTTCGGATAAAAAGGTCTTACACCGCCTCCAGAAGACACTGAGGCTGCATTCTCCCCTGCGGCGGTGGTGGCAGCAGCAGAAGGGGCGAGCGAGGGAGACGCGGTAGCGCAGAGGAGCCGGCGGCCGGGAAAAGAGCCGGTGCGAATGGGGATCTGCTGTGGCTTCTCTCGTGCATGTCAGGGCACAAAATTCTGCCCTGACATGCAGGTAGGAACGCAGCCTCAGGCTCAAATGAACCTCCAGGCAAAGGGAGTTTCAAAGCACTGAGGGAGTAACTGAGAATTCTACCCTACGAGCCCTTGTCTCTAACACATGGTACACACAGGGAGGCATTCCCAGCCAATCACAGGGGCTGCAATGGGACATGGAAGGACAGGTAGTCTTTCAGATATGTGGGGCCCAGACAGTTCAGAGCTTTAAAAGTCAAAACCAGCACCTTGAACTGTGCCCAGAAAGCTACAGGGAGCCAGCGTAGACTTCAGAGTACCGGCGTAATGTGGTCCTGGTGACTTGTCCCTGGAAGGAGGCAAGTCGCCACATTCTGCACCAGCTGCAGCTTCTGAACAGTCTTCAAGGGCAGCCTCATGTAGAGCGCATTGCAGCAATCTAACCTCGAGGTGACAAAAGCATGGATGACAGTGGCCAGATCTGTATCAGAAAGAAAAGGCTGCAGTCTCCTCACCAGATGGAGTTGGTGAAAAGCACTCCTGGCCACTGCCGCAACCTGACAATCCAAGTGCAGCAAGAGCTCCAGAAGCGCTCCAAGGCTGAGAACCTGATTGACCAAAGGGGGCCGGACTCCATCAATAACAGGAGTCCCAATCCCCTCCAGGTCACAAGACCAGCAATCATCATCAGCTGCCCATTGTTTGTCCCTCCTGCACCCAAGCACTCCTCTCATTCACGGCCATTTGCGCAGTGTTGCTTTGCTGATCTCTTGGTTTTCTCCCTCTGCTGTGCTGCCACCCCTGCCTATCTGCCTCTGCCACTGGCCAAGCTTTGGGCATGGTTTCTATGTGTGCAGCCCATCATTCCACTGTCCTCCTGCTGCCAGATTTCCCACATGGTTTAAGCACGGTTTATGTGAGCGTATCCTTTGCGCTACACACATCTCTATGACCAGGATACGTGGGCCATGGGATAGAGCTAAGTATTTAATGCATATGTCAATACGTGTGTTAATAGTTTAACAAGCCAGATATCCAGAGTATCCTGGATTGTGTAGTAGGCCCGAGTGGGGAGTCCCAAAATATGCTTGAGCCTGCCCCCCCCCCCCCATTCCTTTAATCTAGTCTTGCTCAGGACCTTAAGCAGGTGAATCGTTCATTTGTTTACAAGAAAAATTGCTATGGGTGGTATCCAGCTGGTATGATTTTCTAGGGGTTTTGGATGGTTTTGTAGTGACAGTGGACGCTACGCAAAATATGTAGTGGGAAACGGTGTCAAATAGTCGTTCCTTTGCAAGAAATGGTGATATCAGTAACCAAGCACAAGTAAATTGAATTTGACAAAGATAAACTGTTGGACTGATGTGGAATTTAAACATGACCTATGGGGTGAGAATACATCTCCTCCTGTGCTAAATATCCCTCCAGATGACACAATAGTGGGAGGGTATCCAAGCTACTCATTAGACAAAGGAGTGAGTGTTTGCCAAATGGTTTTCTTGGATTTTGAATAGTAAAGAGGATCAGACCTGTGATTTATTGTGGGTTCAACCAGGTCTTCAGTTACAATAGATTCTGCCATTGCTGTTGGTCAGCAATGGTGGCATGTTCATGCTGCTCTTATTTTACTAAATCCAGATGCCTCCATAAATCTCCAGTGGAAAGAGTGGATGCACCAGCAGCAGAAACAGCAGTGGCCAAAGACGGGTGAACAGATTGTCTTGCAGTTCTTTGAACTGCCTCATTGGTCATTTGAATACATCCTGCCAAATTTGATATAGTATTTCTCATTATGTCATTAGCAGGAGCAGATATTTTGAATCAAGAATCGAGAAAGTAGCCAAAAATGTATTTCCTGGAAGGGGGAAAAAAAAAAAAGGATCTATGTTTCCGTGCAGCTTTCCAAACATGTCTCTGCAATAGAAGATAATTCTTTGGGGATGTCTTCTCTTTAATGGAAGCTTTCCATTAAGTGCACCAAAATACGGAACTGCAGTGTTTGATTTAGCACTTAGCTTTGCTGTGACAAATTCAGATGATCTCAACACATTTACAAAGCTTCCAATTAGGGTCCCTTATTGTTGCAAGATCAACTTATCAGTTTAATCTGAATTATATAACACTTAGGCTGCTATCTTCAAACCATTTACTCTGGGACAGTCCCATTAAAGCTAAAGGGACTACTATAGCGTAAGTGATTTGAGGAGTGCAGCCATAATGTTTACTTTTGCTCAGCTAGTTCTTTCCACGCATATAATTCCATTATGTTACTAGCGTATATTGAAGAGTAAGTACTGAGAAATACTGATGTATTTGTTGAAGTGTTTCAGAAGTCCTTTCAATTTGACAAGGTGCTGAAAATTCAGTGAGTTATATTTTACCTTGCTTTTGTTAGATGTATATATTTTCTGTGGTTTTATTCATAAGATGACATCTTTGTAAAGTAAACACGTATGCATAGTCACATTTAGCATGTAAAATGTCAGTCCCACTTTTCATGACACTTGCCCAACTTTCAGCTTGTGGACGCCTATCCAACATATGTACTGAGTTTTCAAGAATGTTAGTGGCTATGAACTTGATTCTTGGCTTCCTTGTATCTTGTACGGTCATTCATTATGGGTAAAAACAGATGTGATTTTGACATGATGTGGCCCGGGACCCAGTGGCATGTGTAAACACGTGCCATCAGTTGTTGGCCTGGAATTGCCCCAGGCCATGTTGGCAGCTGGCCCGGGTTGTGACCTCGGAATATCTCCGAAGTTGCAGCCCAGGGTAATGCCTGCCCAACCAGGCCACTGCAGGCCAAAGCAGATCACAGCGGACTAGCATGTCTGCCATGGCTGCTTGTCATGGGGGGTGGGGGAGGGAGCACTGCATGGGCAGAGTCACACCCATTTGTCTGTTTGTTGTGCTTCTGGCCCTATTCAGACCGTGCGGCTGATGGGACGGCTCCCTGGCTGCAGGCACATCAGTTCAGTGCCCTGGCCTGACCCAGGCAGTGTCGCCTGTGCCTTTCCACCCCAGGATGGCCCAGGGAGCAGTCCTTCTGGCCGCACGTCTGTTTTTACCCTATATTACCATAAAGTGGGTTTTACCCTATATTACCATAAAGTGGGTCAACAGTGAGTTAATACTAATATTCTGATCTGGAAACATTTTGGACCCTCTAGACACTTGCTTTTTGCAGGTGTAGAGAATGAGACAAGATGCCAAAGCATGGAGAATAATACAATGCAATAATAATGCAATGGAATATTTTTACTGTAGTTACAAACAAATGATATGCATTCTATCTAAAATCATTAGAGATTATTCTTCCATAGAACATGGGCAAAATCCATCTAATATTTTCTTAACATTCTTCCGACCTCGTTAGCCAGGCCTTGAAATACATTTTATTTTGTTACCCTGATGCTCATGCTGCACTATGAAATATATTTAATCCGCTTTAAAAGGCTTTTTAATATTGAAATGCTCACATGAAGCTATTTTAACAGGCATGGTGGTATGTACTGAGTTTCTTATGGTGAATTGCTTATTCATTATCATGGTCAGTTCATAAGCAATTTCTCTTCACGTTCGTCTACAGTTCTGGAAATTTCAAGCCAACACCATTCCTTTAAAGATGTGTTATGGTGACCTCATCATATTTGATATTCCTTTTGCATTCTGTAAAGTTTTAGGGCCAAATACGACAACTATCCTACCATTTTCACTCCTATAAATAATACCATTTAGTAAGGAGAGTATGATATGGCTGAAAACTATTTTTTTTATCCTTTACTTTTTGATAGAATTCCATTTTAGTCAGTTCACCAAAATAGCAATATTCTTCAAGAAAAGCATTCTTCTGATTCTATTCCCACACACACCGTGTGCAAGGGTGTGCACACAACCTCTTTTCATACAATGTGAACAAAGTGCATGAGAATTGCATGCAACATATGCGTAAAGTGCACACATCATGCTTAGATGGTCCGCTAGAGGATCAGGGAATAAAGCGAGCACTCAAAAATGACGTTATTGCTAAGAAACCAAATCAGTTCTTTGTGTCAGTTTTCACTGCCAAAGATGTTGGGAAGATACCTATACCAGAGCTATTTTTTTGTTGATGATGAATCTGAGGAATTATCTGAAATAAGCATCAGGCCAGAAGAGATCTTATTGCATATTAACAATTTAAACAGTAGCAAGTCACTCGAGCCAGATGGTATTCATCCAAGGGTACTGAAAGAACCCTTGCTAACTACTATCAGTTATATGTAACTTACCACTAAAATTCTCCTCTATGCCAGAAGATAGTTAGCAAATGTAATACCAGTTTTTAAAAAGGGTTCCAGAGGTGACCCTGGAAACTACAGACCAGTAAGCCTGATATCTGTACAGGGAAAACTGATGGAGACCATTGTTAAAAAAACAGAATTACTAGGTATATTGATTGACAAGCATGATTTAATGGGTAAATACCTGCATGGCTTTATCAAAAGGAAATCATGCCTCATTCGAATTTTATGAAAATGTCAACAAGCATGTAGATAGGGGTGATCTGGCTGATATAGTATATTTAGATTTTCAAAAAGCATTTGACAAAGTCCCAAACCAAAGATGCTTGAGCAAAGTAAGTAGTCATGGGAAAGGGGAAGAGGCCTGTCATGGATTGGTAGCTGGTTAAATATTAGGAAACAAAGGGTAGGAATAAATGGTCATATTTCAGGTTGGAGAGACATAGATAATGGGGTGCCTCAAGGGTCAGTAGAGGGACCAGTATTGTCCCATTAACTTATTCATTAATGATCTGGAAAAAGGGGTAAAGAATGAGCTGGCTAAATGTTCAGATGACATCAAATTATTCAAGATAGTTAAGACCCAGGCAGACTGTGAGGAACACAGAGGGATTTTGTACAACTAGGTGAATGGGCATTAAAATGGTAAATTAAATTCAACATTGATAAATGCAAGGTGATGCACATAGAGAAAATAATCCTCACTATACACACAAAATGCAAGGTTCTAATCCGGGTATAACCACTCAGGAGGAGGATCTTGGAATCATTGTGGATAGTTCCTTGAAGACATCAGCTCAATGTGCAGCAGCAGTCAAAAAGGCAAACCATATGCTAGGCATTATTGTGAAAGGAATAGAGAATATAAGTGAAAGTATCATAAAGCTACTGTATAAATCTTTGGAACAACCCCACTTTCAATATTGTGTGCAGTTCTGGTCGCTTCATCTGAAGAAAGATATAATAGAACTGGAGAAGGTTCAAAGAAGGGGAACAAGGATGATAGAAGGGATGGATTAAATTCCATATTTCATTTATTTTATTAATTTATTTTAACGTTCTTATATCCCACCCCTCCTGCACTGCAGCTCAGGGTGGTTTACAAATTCAGATTCAAAAACAAAATATAAAATACAATAAAACTCATTGAGGAGCCATCATAAAACATTACAAAGCAACAATAAAACCCTCCCATCCACCCCCCACCCCCCTACCCTTCTCCCTCACCGAAAATCTGACAGAACAGCCAGGTCTTGCAGAGTCACCAAAAAGAGGAGAGGACTGGGGCTACTCGGGCCTCTGCCGGGAGGGTTCCACAGCCAAGGTGCGGCCACCGAGAATGCCCTCTCCAAAGTAGCCTGCCGGGAAACCCCAGGGACTTCAAGATAGGCACCCCTGGCCAACCACAGGGTCTGATCCAGAGCCCGGGGCATGAGGCGGTCCCACAGGTAGGCAGGACTCAGGCTATTTAGGGCTTTAAAGGTAAGTACCGACACCTTGAATCAGACCTGGAAGACTATAGGCAGCCAGTGCAGAGAACGGAGCACCGGTGTAATATGCTCCGGCAGTCCGTCCCCATCAGGAGGTGGGCCGACGCATTCTGCACCAGCTGCAGCCTCCGGACGGTCACCATGGGCAGCTCCACATAGAGAGCATTACAATAGTCCAGTCTTGAAGTGATGAAGGCATGGATGAGAGTGGCCAGGTCGGAGTCTGAGACATACGGCCGAAGCTGCCTCACCAGATTTAATTGGTGGAATGCGCTCCTCATCACAGCCCTCACCTGGACATCCAGGTGGAGCTGGGAATTGAGGAGCGCTCCCAGACTGGGAACCTGGGTTACCTGTGATGGGAGAACCCCATCAATGATGGGAGACGCCACATCCATCGCCTTCCCCTTAACATCACCTCTGTCTTGTCGGGATTCAGCCTCAGTCGACTCCCCCTCATCCAGCTGTCAGACACTGGTTAAGCACCGAGACTGCTGGGTCTGAGTCAGATGTAAAAGAGAGGTAGAGTTGAGTGCCATCAGCATTCTGATGACACCGAACTCCAAACCGTCTCATGACTTCACCTAGGTGCTGCATATACAACAGGAGAGGGGACCCTGCGAGACTCCACATGACAGGTCCCAGGTTGATGAAAAATAATTCCCGAGTACCACTTGCTGGGTTCTTCTGTCCAGGAAAGAGCAGAACCATTCAAGAGTGGTCCCACCCACCATGGCTCAGTCCCACAACCGAGCCACCAACATGTCATGGTCAACGGTATCAAAAGTTGCTGACAGATCTAGAAAGGTCAGGAGAGATGACCGTCCTCGATCCCCGACCCCTTGGTTTACTGAGGGGCTGCGGTGTATGAAGCGTGTAGGCAGGGGGCTAGAGCAACGCTGGCATCGGATTCAATCTGACTCCAACCGTCTTCTCCATAGGGCCCATTTGCAGTCCTATGTTGAGGCTGTGAGGACAGCGAGGAAGGAGTTCCTTGCTGTCCTCATAGTGTCTGCGAAGTCACGCCTGGTGGAGCTGTTCTGGGTGGTGCGGGGGCTGGTTAGTCCGGCCTCCCTCCATCTGGATGGGGACCTGTCCCAGGCCCGCTGTGAGGAGTTTGTCAACTACTTCGCAGACAAGATTGCTCGGATTCAGACTGACTTTGACATTGGATTAGGGGCAGTAGGGGAAGAGCACGAGGGGACGGAGGTCCCGTCTGGTCCAGCTTTGTGGGGGGAGTTTCAGGAAGTGACGCCAGCTGATGCGGCGGACGTTTTGGGGTCTGTGAGGGCCACTTGTTGTGAACTTGATCCGTGCCCATCCTGGTTAGTAAAAGCTTCCAGGGAGACATTGGGGATGGTGCTGGCGAGGGTAGTGAACGCATCCTTGCAGCAGGGGAGATTGTCGCCTTGTCTCAAGGAAGCTGTGGTACGCCCCCTGCTGAAAAAAACATCTTTGGATGTGGATGCGCTCGCCAGCTGACCTGTCTCTAACCTTCCCTTTTTAGGGA